>JASSUY010014353.1:0-14784 GCA_032466535.1 Forpus xanthops | reverse complement strand
TTAAAAGCAAGGGGCTTCCTCCTAAATCTGTTGTTCCTACCCAGAACTGCTTTGCTGTCCTGCAGGGGGCTGATGAGAAACCACACTTCCACCGGGAACCGCACCATGAACAACCAGCTGTTGCACTGGTAAAGAAGATTGCTACTGGTGCTGCCAAGAAAAAGCGGCACGCCATAGTTGTAGGGAACTCTAGTCTGAAAGGAACAGAGGCACCCATCTGCCAGCCAGACCCAGTCTCAAGGGAGGTGTGTTGCCTACCAGGGGCTCGGATTAGGGATGTTGCAGAGAAGCTGCCTGCTGTAGTCAGTCCCACTGGCGTACCCACTTCTGCTTATCCGTGTGGATGCTACTGATACAGATAGCAGTAGCCTGGAAAACATAAAGAAGGACTACAGAGCTCTGGGAGAGGTGATCAGGGGCTCTGGAGCGCAGATTGTCTTTTCATCTGTTCTCCAGGATACAGGGCAGGACCTTAAAAAGGCTAGGAGGAATGGCCAAGTTAATAAATGGTTAGAAGGGTGGTGCTATAGTCAGGAGTTTGGGTACCTTGAACAGAGGACTCAGTTTAGTAGGCCAGTCTACTGGGGACTGGTGAAGCTGGTCTGACAAAGGGGAAGAGTGGATTTGGTAGGAGGCTTTCAGGCTGGTCAAGGATGGGGGAGGGGGGTATCCTTCCATCCCAACACACCAAGTTACTTGCCAGCACCTATAATAAACATTCGGAGCACTGTAGGGACACTCCATCTACTCCAGCCAATGAGCTGGCTTCAGTTAGAGCTCAGCTCAGATGCCTTTATAAAAATGCCTGTAGCATGGGGAAAAAACAAGAGGAATTGGAGATGTGTGCATGTCTATGGGGGTGTGATATCATAGGTATCAGAGACATTGTGGGATTACTCTTATGACTGGTGTGTTGGAATGGAAGGTTACAGGCTCCTTAGGAAAGATAGGCCTGGTAAGCGGGAAGGAGTTGCTGTTTATGTAAGGGATAGGCTGGAGAGTATGGAACTCTGTCTAGGGACAGGTGAGCGGCTGACAGAGAGTTTGTGGGTCAGGGTTAAAGGGAGAACAGTGATGGGAGGCATTATTGTGGGGATCTGTTACAGACCGCCAGACCAAGAAGACTGGGTGGATGAAGAGCTCTATAGACAGATAGGAATAACCTCACGCTCACAGGCCCATGTTCTCATGGGGGACTTCAACCACCCTGATATCTGTTGGAGGGATGGCACAACCCAGCATAAGCAATCCAGGAAGTTCTTCAATTGTGTGGAAGACAACTTCCTTCTGCAAGTAATGGAGGAGCCAACAAGGAAATGTGCTGTGCTTGACCTCATCCTCAGCAACAGGGAAGGGCTGGTTGGAAATGTGACGCTCCAGGGCAGCCTTGAATGCATTGATCATGCAATGGTCGAATTCAAAATCCTCAGAACATTGAGAACGGCATGCAGCAAACTCACAGAACTGGGCTTCAAGAGAGCAGACTTTGGCCTCTTCAGGAACCTGCTCAGTAAGGTTCCGTGGGATATAGCCCTAGAGGGCAGGGGGGCCCAAGACTGTTGGTAGATACTCAGGGATCACCTGCTGCAAGCTCAGGAGTGATACATCCCTACTAGAAGGAAGTACTGCAGGAGGGCCAGGAGACCTTCTTGGGTGGTCAAGGAGCTGCTGAGGAAAATAAGTAGGAAAAAAGAGGCTTATAAAAGGTGGAAGCAAGGACAGGCAGCCTGGGAAGAATACAGGGATGTTGTCCGGGAAACTAGGGACCAGGTTAAGAAAGATAAGGGCCACTTAGAATTAAACTTGGCTGGGATGTTAAAGAAAACAGGAAGGGATTCTATAGGTATGTAGCAAATAAAAGACAGACTAGGGACAACATTCGCCCTCTTCAGAAGCTATTAGGAGAACTGGCTACCCTGGATTTGGAGAAAGCTGAGGTTCTTAATGACTTCTTTGCCGCAGTCTTTGCTGAAAAATGTTCTGACCATACCACCCAAGTCATGTAAGACAGATGCAGGGACAGTGAGAATGAAGACCCTGGGCCCACTGTGGGAGAGGATCTGGTTCGAGACCATCTGAAGAACCTGAACGTATACAAGTCCATGGGACCTGATGAAATTCATCAGGGGGTCCTGAGGGAGCTGGCATATGAAGTTGCTAAGACACTGTCCATCATATTTGAAAAATTTTGGCAGTCAGGTGAAGTTCCCAACAACTGGAAAAAGGGAAACATAACCCCCATTTTCAAGAAGGGGAAAATGGATGACCCGGAGAACAACAAACCAGTCAGTCTCTCTGTGCCTGGCAAAATCTTGGAGTGGATTCTTCTGGAAGGCATGCTAAGGCACATGAAAACCAACAAGGTGGTTGGTGACAGCCAGCATGGCTTCAGTAAGGGGAAATCCTGCCTGACCAATCTGGTGGCCTTCTATGATGGACCTACGGAACTGAGGGACAGGGTAGAGCAGTTGATATCATCTACCTGGACTTGCGGAAAGCGTTTGACACTGTCTCACATGAGGTCCTTGTCTCTAAGTTGGAGAGACATGAATTTGATAGGTGGACCACTGGTGGAAAAGAACTGGTTGGATGGCCACGTGCAAACAGTTATGCTCAATGGTTCAATGTCCATCTGGAGACCAGTAATGAGTAGTGTCCCTCAGGGATTGGTGTTGGAACCGGCCTTGTTCAACATCTTTATCAGTGGCATGGACAGTGGGATTGAGTATGCCCTCAGCAGGTTTGCTGATGACATGAAGGTTTCTGCTTCAGTTCATACATTGGAGGGAAGGAATGCCATCCAGAGGGACCTTGACATGCTTGTGAGGTGGGCTGATGCTAACCTCATGAAGTTTAACCATGTCAAGTGCAAGGTCCTACACCTGGGTCAGAGCAATCCCAGGCACAGCTACAGGTTGGGCGGAGATGAGGTTGACGGCACCCTTGAGGAGAAGGACTTGGAGGTGTTGGTCGATGAGAAAATGAACATGAGCTGGCAGTGTGTTCTTGCAGCCCAGAAAGCCATCCGTATCCTGGTCTGCATCAAAAGGTGTGTGACCAGCAGAATGAGGGAGGTGATCCTGCCCCTCTACTCTGCTCTCGTGAGACTTCATTTGGAGTATTGTGTGCAGTTCTGGTGTCCTCAACATAAAAAGGGCATGGAACTGTTGGAATAAGTCCAAAAGAGGGCTATGAGGATGATCAGGGGACTGGAGCACCTCCCCTATGAAAATAGGATGAGAGAGTTGGGACTGTTTAGCAGGGAGATCTCTTAGCAGCCTTCCAATATCTGAAAGGGGCCTATAGGGATGCTGGGGATGGACTTTTCATGAGAGACTTTACTGAGAGGACAGGGGGTAACGGGTTCAGACTTTAAACAAGGAAAGTTTAGATTGGATCTGAGGAAGAAATTCTTTAGTGTAAGGGTGGTGAGGCACTGGAATGGGTTGCCCAGGGAAGTTGTGAATGCTCCATCACTGGCAGTGTTCAAGGCCGAGTTGGACATAGCCTTGTGTGACATGGTTTAGTGTGAGGTGCCCCTGCCCATAGCAGGGGGCTTGGAACTAGATGTTCTTAAGGTGCTTTCCAACCCTAACTATTCTATGATTCTGTGGTTCCATGATTATGCTTGACTTGCTAAACTGGTGACCTTATAAATGGTTATGTCTGTTGTTAATCTCCACAACAGAATTCTATATCCCTTCACTTGCTTGGTACATTAAAGGTGATACTAGAAGCATTCTATAACTGTACAACTAAGAATATTAATATGCAAACACAACCGGAGACAAATTATTGTGGTGAAGTCCCACTATTTTAAGAAACATGTTGCTGAGTAATTATTTAACTTCTATTTCCAAAAGGAAGATTAAACGGCATAGTAAAAGTTAGAGTAAAATCATGTTGAGTTCCAAAATTTATTTGTATATAAAATCAGTATGGTAATGAAATGAATATTATTACTTTCCCACACCCCAAAGATTTCTCACTAAATCTTGAATCTTCAACTGCTGAAGACTATATTTCTACTACCTAATCACTTGCCTGGTGAGGAAGATAAATTTCCCAACATTTGTTCTTTCAGTAATTTTAATTTTCTATTTTCTCATTAGTCAGCCTTATTACGAACTTTTTAATATTATTATTTTTAATTTTCCATCCTTTACCTCCTTCAGCTTTGCATCTCTGATTTTGTGTTTGTCTTCAGCTTCTTACATACCTACCTGTAATCATTCTTGTGTACTCTCCTTATGTAACTTTCCTGGCCCATGACTGTGGGTTGGAACTAAATGATCTTTAAGGTCCCTTCCAAGCCAAACTGTTCTTTGATCTTTATATTGTCCAATCTTTTTCTAACCTAGATTCTGTCCTTATCTCGTGTAAATTAGGAAAATGTCATCTTCTCCTCTGCCGTCCAAAATTTAGTCACTTAATTTTTCTCCTCTTCAACAACTGTTCTGTTTGTATCCTTCAAAAAGTTAATGGACAGTTCTGTCCTTAATGATGAGCCAAGTCTCTGTTATGGTGGTGTTCAAGACTTCCTGGCTGTTCTCAGTTAACGTGATGGCTGTCATCTTTTCTTCTCAGCCAGCTGGCTGCAACTCCATCTCCATGCTGGCTGTTGCCACCACTAGCATAACAGCGTCTCCTCTTCGCCTAAGTGCCTGAATATTCTGGTTCCTCTCTTGACATCATGTACTCTCCTTCTGCTTTTTGCCATTCTTTCCATGACCCTAGTGTTGCCTTCTTCAGCCTGGTAGAATCATTTCCAGAAGGTCTATAAACCACAATGACAACCACTGAGTTGCAGCAGGGGAGATGAGCATAGATATAGTCAGAGAGAAAGGACAAAAGCCTCCATAAGGATTTATAAGAGGAGAATACTTTCTTGGCTTCTTTTTGTGAGGATTCTATATAGAATCATATTTTCTGTAATTGAGCTACAGAAAACCTTTTGCTCTCTTTAATGCTTCTTTTTTTTTGTATTTTTAAAAAGACAGAATAATACTTAATTTGTTTGATTTCAGGTTGTATGAAGCTCCTTTGTTGAAACTGGCCAAGGGTAAAATATAATTAACAACTCATTAACTGTCAGCACTAAACCTTAAAGTACAACAAGCATGTTAAAGGCTAATGATCATAATTTCTGTGATAGAAAACTGGAATGATATGGAGATCCTTAATGCTGAGATCATACATTCACATTTTGTATAGCAAGTATGTTTCTGGCCATCCATATGTCCAGTTGGTACAAACAGAGAAGGTACAGAAATGGAAGGTGACAAGAAGTACAAAATAACTTCTGTTGAATGAAAGCTTAAATAGATTAGGATTTTTGAGTTTGAAATGATGACAGTGAAGTGAAAAGATAAGCCTATGCCATCAGCAGTTCTTCAAAGTTAGAATGTTTTTTCAGTACCAGAATTGGTATTGAATGATATTGTCAGTCAGTAAATTCAAGGTTAACAGATACAGCAAAACAAATACACGGGCCATAACTGCAGAACTTAAAATTTATTTGGGCTCAAACAGGATGGAATAAGTAGTGGCTGATATATACAGTGATCTGTATACACGTTCTAGCTCAGGAGGCTCAGAAGCCACTCTCCATGGAATTACAGTTTGAGGATGAGTCTTGTGCTTGACGTAGCATTCCCTAGTGGTTTGCTACTCTGATTCTGGACTACATGAGCTTTTTCTCTTAAGCAGGATGGTGATTATTCCGTATTAAAAATATGTGTCAACTACAGGTTGTTATTGTTACAAAACTGTCATAATCCATAGGGTCTAATTAAGCTATTGTAATGCTCAGAATCCAGTGAAATAAAAACTTTGTGTTTTACATTTGTTTGCCATTAATTTAGTTTCTGCAAAATGGAGGTATTTAGAGTGGACAGGTTAGAGCTTAGTAATTACCTAGATTTGTACATATAAGCAATATATGTGCCATCTCAAATCACTAATAAATCTATCAGCTTTGAGGGATTTCCTATTCATTTCTACTGAACTGTTAGTGTATGTGACAAGCCATGGTTCTGTCAGAACGAATTATCCCCCTTGAAAAGCTGGCAGCACAGGGAAGTGGCAACTTAATGGAAGCTAAAGCACTCTAATGGTAGTGCCTGTTGAAAGCCAGGGAATGTCATCCGCAGCATTTGCCCTGGCTCTTGAAAATGTCACTTTGCATTTCTGGTTGCATGCAAGACACTGGAGCTTTATTGAAGTCACATTCACAGCTATTATTAAATGAAATACAATTCAGTAAAACACTTGTTTGTTGATAGACTTCATTCCACTGAGGTCAGCCTGTCTAATGGTGTGATTATATTGCATGTGCTCCAAAGTGCTGCAGTACTACTCCTTTTAATATTCTTAATTTTATCTGTCACATAAACCCATTTCAAATATATAAAATGAATAGAAATGTAAATGTTTTATCCTACTGTTCACGTGAAAGCATAAATATTTTTATTTAGCCATGAATAGAATGTCTAATCAAATGGGTGAAAACATAATACAGTTTGAGTATACCTGTGAATAATATGTAGATTATTTTATTAGTACTATGAATTAAAACTTGTATTGATCCAATGGATAAAAGTATCATACCAAGATTATTTTCTGTTGTTTTAATCTATTTTTAGGTTACATTGGTGTATGCTAATATATTTATTTATGAGTAAATAAAAAGCGAATCATACACATACATTCCATTTGTGAGCTGATTTTAGTAGCATTTTGATTTTTTATATATTAAACCATTCATATTCCATTCAGGCTTTTGTCTTCTCACAAGGGTTATATGCAAATAATTGCCTTGCTCCTTTTTTTCTTGGTGTGTGGTTGCCTTTTGGGCAAAATCAGAATTCTAACTGATGGCTTTCAGTAGAATAATATTTTTTAATCTTTTAGTAAAAAGCACATATGTTTTTATTGTTTGTAATTAGCAAGGTAGATTTTTTTTAAAAAGAAACTGATGCCTGTTGATATAGTTACTAAGAGTTAATAAACATAACCAGTACAGTATCATCTATCCATGTTCATAGAAATTGAACAGGAGAGAGCAGACCAAAGAGGACTTCAGAGTTAACAATGAGAATGCCAAACTGGTTTAAATTAAAAGCAAATAAAAAACTTGAAACCAAACCAATAACCTGTGTAGTTCTTTTCATGACGATTTACTTAACAGCTGAGACTTTCGTGTTCTTTAACATGTAACAATTATTTTTGTGAAGAAAAGGTGAATGATATAAACAGACCCTTATTTCTTTACTGTTGTTCTTAACACCAGTCTATTTCATTTCCTCCTTTCCTTCTTTCAGGCCTCTTAGGAGACAAACACTGGCCTCATGAAACTCTGCATTCCATATCGATTGATAGGGTATCTGTGTTTGCTGTGCATTTTAACTACTTAATGATATCGATGCAGTACAAATGAAGTTCTAAAACTTTTTATTTATATAGCTTAAATATTTTTTCTGAAGTACACCTTCAGCAGCTCTGTGGGTACAGAAAACAGCTGAGTTACGATCCCTTCATTTGTAAACACCAGAATCCAACCTTATAAGGCATTTGTTGTAGCTTTAGTGTGGATGATCAACTTATTTGCTTGTATGATAAGTTTATGCTTCACAGTGCAACTGGAGGTATGCACTGAAGAGTCAAGTGCAAGAATCTGGGGTTCTGAAGCAGGGAAGAATAAGTAGGTATTGGCATGTGGTATTTTGCAGCTTAGTTCATACAGAGGCATTTACAAATGGTGACATATTTAGAGAACATGTATGCTTGATTGACAGTTGTCAGTGGGATTGTAGGATGTAGGATGCATTGGTATAATTAACCAAGTCTAAAGGAAAGGAGACAAATGTGGCATTGAAAGAGTTTCAGAATTGGAAAGGTCAATAGAGCAAGGAGAAGAGAAAGCGATAGCAGAACATAAATGAAAAAAAAAAAGGAGAGATTTTGAAGTTACAATATAGATAGATACTGAGGATGGAAATCAAGAAAGATAGATGTCTTATAAGGTGCCACAAGTAGATCCTGCTGTCACAGAATGCCTTGAGCTGACCGAAGTGCCTATAAAACAAACTTCGTGCCTTAGAGACGTTGTAGTTGTGTTTAAAGGGCTACATTGTTAAAGCATTCCTCTTTTTAGTAGAAGAATTACTGTCTTTTTGACTGGTGACATACTCTATCTGCTTTACCTCCTCTAAATTAATGCTTCATCTCAGATGAATAAATGATTTTTTTAATTATTTTTATAGTCTTCCTGATGTTCTTTTTATCTTGAGTGCTCATCCAAATCTTCTCAAGATGCTGCATTTTTCTTTCATTAGGAGATACATTTTAAATAGAGACATTTCCTTCTTTGACTGTCTACTGTTTGTTAACAAAAAAGGTACAAAATCTTTGTGTGTGGCCATCCAGACAGTTCTTTATCCACCAAGTGGTCCACCTATCAAATTGATGTGAAGGATGAGAGACAAGGATGTCATGTGAGACAGTGTCAAACGCTTTGCACAAGTCCAGGTAGATGACATCAACTGCTCTACCCCTGTCCATCAGTTCTGTAGCCCTATCATAGAAGGCCACCAGATTGGTCAGGCAGGATTGCCCCTTAGTGAAGCCATGCTGGCTGTCACCAACCACCTTGTTGCTTTTTACCTTCCAGGAGAATCTGCTCCAAGATTTTGCTAGGCACAGAGGTGAGACTGACTGGTCTGTAGTTCTCCGGCTCATTCATTTTCACCTTCTTGAAAATGGGGGTTATGAGATGCACTCCCCTGTATATTCAGTGACTGCTTTTTATATCATATAATAAATTACTTCTCAGTTTCTTTTAGAAATTGTTTTCTTAACCCACAGAATCACTAAGAACCCAATAGTATTTGCTTCATTGCAACTGGAATTTTCAAGCCTGTTCTACTTTGTAGTGCAGCTCTGTCACCAATTCATCCATATTTAATATTAAATGGTGACTACCGGATCTGAATAGTGCATAACTTTTGACAGTTCTTCATTTATTGCTTTCAGATATTAAGGAACATTGTCAAGGTTGATGGTGCAAATTTAAAAATACTTGGGGGGGGAGGAAAACCACAAATCTTTTACACTATCATTAAAGAAATGGTTTGATTTAACTAAAAAATTAACAGCTTGAGCAGGACAGCCTTACATTGCTGGCTCTTCCAGTGGTGGTGTAGCATCACTATCCCCACTGCATCTGTCCCTGCAGTTCACAATGGAAGGAAGATAGTTTTGCATTTCAGCTATAAGAGTTCACTAGTGGCCTTTTATCTTATCTGGCATGCTCTCTTCTTAGGAGAAAGAAAGATATTTGAAGAGAGACTTGTCTATTTTAAACATACTGTTTTATGCAGAACATGATTGTCATGCATCATGCCCCAAAAGAGAGCTGACAGCTGAGAAGGAAAATATTATGAACTCAGCTACTAGCATTTGCAGTGAGTTCATAGCACTTCTGCTGATGGCAAGTTACTTTACGTAAGAAAATGTTGGTCTAATAAAATAGTACTATCTAATTTTACTACACACTGGGTTTTTTTGTGTTTGTTTTTTTTTTTTTTCTTTTTTTTTACAAAGTGCTGGAGGACGGAATTGTTTTGTAACAGATGTTTTGACAGATTCTTTTGATTTGAAATTATCAGCCCCTCAAATATTCAGTGGGATGTCATCATCATTAATAAATTATTAAGCTCAAAGTTTTTATCAGGTAAGAATTTAATCTTGCAGTATGAGGAACAGCTCCCATCCTGCACTCAGTGCACCTAGCTTCAGAGGTTCAAAAACTGTTTTGCTACTTCCTGTTCTGTGGTTTCTTGAAATACTGTTTCTTTGTCCTTTTTAGTACTTCTTTTGACTAAATTAGTGGTATTAGAGAAAATACAGTTAGAATATTTCTTTTCTCCTAAATTTAACCAGACTTAACTATGGATTTACAGATGTATATGTACAAATATCTTTCTTTGTATACATGTATACATTTTTTTTTTCCTTTTTAAGCTAATGGGCAATTGACTATATTAATGAGCTTTTTTTTTTTGTCAGCTGAATATTAATTGTTGCATTTTAATGATATTTTATTTAAATTTATTTTAACTGCCTAAAGACTGAGAACTATAATCTTCACTGGTTCCCTTTGCAGAAATCTACTCATTGATAAAAGGGGGGGTTCATACATACATATGTCTATGTATATATATACAAATGCAAGTTACTCTTCATGTCCAAATTTATTTTTAATTTGACATACTTTTTAAAGTGACACAATTTATGTTCTGTGAAATACTACCAAGTTCACATGCACACAGAAATGGGAATATTTGTCTACATGCTGTGATTCAATTGAGAATTAGGATATTTCTGTTCAGACTTTCCCTTTCCCTGTATGTTGTCCTACCTTTAAGAAGCTTGCTTTCATTTTAGCCATATAAATACTGAGCCTTGTGCATGCAGTATATTTGGCATGTATAGAAGAGTCATTTTGGTTTTTGTTTGTATTTTTTTTTTAATTGAGGCAAAGTGTATAATATCATATGTGGTTACTAAGCTGCAAGAAAAATCAGGACTGGAGAGGTATCAAATTTTGTTGGAACTGGGACAGAAGTGAAATGTGCACAATAATTATTTGATTCCTCTCTGAGCTGCTTTTTAGGTGTTGTGAAGGAAAAAAGCAAGTGGAAATACAGTTTTAGTCAGAGGACAATGTAAAGGAGTCCTAGTTAAATCGAAATTATTCTACACTGTAAATAATCTTCTCTTTTCCCTCTGCCTTCTCCTCCATCCTGTCCCAGCCACCCCAGTTTTTGTTTGCCTTACTACCAACGTTTTCACACCTTCTTCACCTGTTAATGTTGTTAGTCCAAGGTAACCAAATGTAGTTTTGCATGGGTAAATACCAGGCGTAACTGTTGAAGGTGGAAAAGTCTGATAGAATTTTACAATGTTGAACTGCTTCTTTTCTCTGAAATTCTGAAAGGCAGATAAAACATCAGAAATCTTTCTTGAGGCTTGTATAGGGTGTGTATGAATTCCTGTAACAATTGCAAAGCTGATGTGATATCAACCCAACTTGCAGGCATAATCAGGAGACTGTTTGGACAGGAATCTGCCAGTGTTAATATGCCCGATTCTGTTTACATGAAACAAATTTGGAATTTATACAGAAAACTAATGGAGTCTCTGATGTCTTGCAGATTTCCTTGACTTTATCTCTATGCATAATTAATGTAACCAAGTGAGTGAATGAGCACTTTTCTGTAGGAGTCAATAGGCATGTATGTTTGGAAGATGAATGAACTGCTAAGATTAATTGCAGGGATACCCACCTGAATATCCTATTGAGAGACTCAAAAGGAAATGCCAAACCTTTTCTATCCAAAGAATTTCTTTATTAAAAGCTGTTCTTAAACTAGATAACATGAGGTATCAGATTGGACTGAAGATAATGCTTTATTGTGACTATACTAGTCTTGACAATTGAAAGCTATTAATTACTGGAAGGGAGCAAATCACATGAATATTGATCTTAATCTCATCAGCTGGCTTGTTAGTATTCTGCATAATGATGGCTAATTCTAATAACAGTTAGAAAAATTCATTTTCTAAAATACACAGTGATTGGCTAAGCAGAAAGATTTAAATGAATTTTTTTTTTTTGTGTGTGTGAACTACTCTTTGGAAAAAAAGGAAAAAAAAGAAATAACAAAATGAAAAAAATCTGTCAGATGGGAACATGATACAGTTAAGGACTTCTGGTTTTGCTTTGCATTTTCCTAGTCATTTTAGAGATCATACATCTTTTGAGTCTAAATTCTTATTTTAGCAAAGTGCTGTTTATCAGCATTTTGCTAATATTTTAAAATAGATTTCCTGAAGAGAAAAAATAATATCATATATGGTGGTTTGTTTTTTTTTTCTGAGAGAGTTTTAAGTACATTTTGATTCTGTTGGCTATTTCTGTTTTCAAACCTCTGTTGTTTTGACTAACACTAATATAACATCTGACAATATTGATCTAAAATGTGAAGCCAGTCTTATGAATAGTACATAGGAGCAAAGAAGTGCGAGAAGGAAAATGCTGAGTACTCAAAGGAGAGAACTTGTCAGCATGTGCTGTGTTCGAGTTCAGAAGGAGATTTTTTCTTCGTCGCTTTAGCATGAAATCAGTGGGGAATGCATATTTTTTTAGATGTGTCTGAGACTGCACAGCAAATGGTCACCAATAAGATTCTCAGCTGCCACACAATCTGGCATAACTCTTTTCTGCTCTATGGTTTGCAGTTGCATTCAGCCCATTGTTGATGTGGTGCCACTTTTTGGCTCCTTGCCCATCTGTTTTAGTAATTATTATTGTAGAAAGTATGTTGTGAGATAAGCCTGTCTGAGTTACTTTTTGTGATGTGTTAAAGCAGTTTATTTACTTGTTACTTCAAAATAGAAACGTTCCATCAATGTTTTCTGCAGTATATAGAGAAGGTTAGTGCAATTTTTTTTGAACACAAGACATGGGATAAAACCGAAATGTTTGCTTTTTGCCATTGCAATGGTACTTTCATAGTTTTGGTTCTTGTTTTAATCTCACAAAAGAAAATAGTGTCCTTGACTAAAGTATGTATGTATTAATAAGCTTTGGCAGACATAATTTTTAAGTGTAATATATGCAAAGTGATTTGCTTTATCCAAATTATCCATTAGCACAACAGGACTGTCCTAAATTACAACATTATTTGTGTCAGCTAAAGTACAAAGATTTTAGGAGGATAAAGAACAATTTTCTTCTTAGAGAAATTGAACAGAATCAAAAGTGAGTTAAAAGAAATGTGGCATCTGGGATCAGACAATCCTATTGTCAACTTAACCCATTAACAAACCCAGAGGCAATGGCAGAGAAGCCAACATAAATGTCAGTTGAGTGTGCCAAAGAGCCAGATGCCATCGCTGGAAAATAACTTCCACAGACTGGCATCTGCTCATTCTGCCTGTCATCCAACAAGGGAGAAAACCTAGGCAAGCGTGATTATTTGGGGGTGTCTGTAGAGCATATTTCCCTCTCTTTACCTTTCTTCACAGCAGCAGTGTTCTTGGCTAACTTGCATCAAGCATGCTAGTAGCAAGTTTGGAAAAGGACACAGGCATTTCTGTACACATATATGTATGTATAAAAATGTGTATGTTTTGGCATTTGAACAGGATGAAATAGAAGAATAGAGCAGAATAGTCATAGCAAAGTAAAACCAGAACAACATGCAACAGGATTATGAAAATAAATGTTTACCTTTCATACTTGTTACAGTGTTTGTTCATATTAGTTTTTTTCAATAGTGAAACTTTGGTAATTTCTGTATATTTTCCTAAGTCTGTTCTCTGTAAACTAAACAAATTCTTAATGTGTTCTCTTTAAATGGCATTCCTCATAGCAAGTTCAAACAAGAAATATTCAGCAAATTTAGTTTTTCATTGTAAACTGAATTATTTTATCTAATTACTCATTCTTTTATACCTGGATAGTATATCTATATATGCATCCAAATCTTGTTTCATTGCTGCTTTTTAAATAGTGAGAATAATTTCTGTCCATGTTATCACTAGACAGGCTTTTCTTAATAGGCCTAACCAATCTGAACTATTAGAAAAAGTGCCTGCAATAATTTGAGTGGCCTCCAGTGACGGTGGGGCCACTGGAAGGTGTATACTGGAACTACTAGCTGGTGGTCTCTCATGATGAGCTTGTACCTGGCTGTATGTGTTTTAAAGGCATTTTATAGTATTCAAATTGCTGCATGTGTATGGGTTGGCTGGAGGAATAAACACTGTGACTTTGGAAAATTTCACCTCTTCTGTTTACAAGTCTACATATTCTATGGAAACATCTGTATGTTCTGTGTAAACATTTGTGGGAAACAGATCCTGTGAACATTCGAAATCCTTTTTTTAAAAAGTGAAAGTACAACAGTAGTAAATACAAAATAAAAGTGCTAATTAATTCAGGGAAAACTCTTTAAAGATATACTGATCATAAAGAGAGAGACAATTTGAGCTGAACTGTAGACCTAAAATACTAGTTTCCAAAAGCTTAAAAAAGCTCACAGAAGAATGTTTTTATGATTCAGCTGTCAAACATGGTTGCAAAGACTGAATTTAAGGCAGACATAAAGGGTTTTGATGAACACTTGTTATATGTGCTACCCCCTTGACAGAGCAAACCTTCTTTTTGTATGATAGTGCTGGATTCTGAAATGAATCACGATAGGCAGGAGGAAGTTGAAAAGACTTCAGAAGTTACCATCTGTCATGTAAATAAAGGATCTTTTCCCCATGTTAAGTTTCAGTATTCTACTTTTTTCATGCGTTCAGTGCATACTAAAGCTGTTTAAAAGATACCAGTGTCTTAGCATGATGAGTTACAAATATGAATAAAGTTGTGGTTGGAGTTGCTCTGGACAATGTAAGGATTATCGCTTTCTGAGTTCTTATTTAAATGCTTCAAGTCCATTTTTTTTTTCAGACTCAGTTATCATTCCTGAGGACAGGAACTACCAAGATGTGATCATCGTCTTGTTTACATTTTAGAAGAAGTGCAGATTTAAAATTTTTAATAAATATCATGGGTTCAGTAGCAGCAGTCGTTTTTCCCCTTTAAGTAGTAGCTGGTGGAGCACTGTGTTGTGGATTTTCGCCTTGGGAGCAGTGCTGATAGCACCAGTGTTTATAGTTATGGCTTAGAATGTTTAGGCTGGCAGAGGACTTTCTGAGTTTCATGCT
>JASSUY010014350.1:0-23762 GCA_032466535.1 Forpus xanthops | reverse complement strand
GCTGAGGCGCTGGCACAGGGTGCCCAGAGAAGCTGTGGCTGCCCCATCTCTGGCAGTGTTCAAGGCCAGGTTGGACATAGGGGCTTGGAGCAAGCTGCTCTAGTGAAAGGTGGACAGAGATGAGCTTTAAGTTTCCTTCCAACACAAACCAGTCTGGGATTGCGTGAAATTTTGAAGATCCATGTTTTTTCCTCTAACTTTGTTCAGCAAATGAAGGTTGGAATTTCTTTGTAAGATAAGCCTTATGTTCAGAGGCGATACACCATGAGAACAACGAGTGCAGGATGAACTTGTAGACATACAAATCTTGGCTATGAGGTTGCTGGATCTAACAAGAGGGAAAATCCTTGCGCTTGCACATGTCTATGGTTACAGCAGTGCAGTTGAAGACAGTAAGATTATAACTCGCATGACTTGTAAGTGAAGCTTTAATGATTGTATAATTACAGAACTTTAACTTTTCCTTGTGGGAAATCTGTGCTTTGAAAGTGCCTGTAATGATGTTTACCACAGAAACACAATGATTTGTGGAAGGGGTTTTTTTCCTGTCACTACTCATAAACCCTTGATCATACCAATAGGCAGCATAGTGCTGTGTTTTTCTGAGGTGCATGTACACACTTCATGCTGTCTAATAATGGTGCTTTTCAGGGATTCACAAATTCCAGGCAGAAGCTGGGTTTGCTTCATAATCCTCATTAGTCAGGAGCAACCAAGAAGGAGGAGGAGGAAACACTCTTCAGAGTCCAAGACTTGTCTAATGTGTGCTTTTACACAAACGAATGAGGTAGCCACATAGAGCTCCCAATCCCAGAAACGTGCTATTTTGTAATGTAAATCCTTTAAGTGTTCTTTTTGCATGTGAGGAGGTGGCTTTCTGCAGCCTTCTCTTAGCATCAAGTCATCTGGCAGGGTTCAGCTGCTCTACTCAAGCAGTTGTAAACTTCTAAAGATGCTTTTCTGGCAAGGGAAGAGTAACCTTTTAGTCAGGATCTGTAGATCAGAGATAAGCATGTTCATTCTTTACTGAAGCAACGGTATTTTAGGAACTGTCAGACTAGTAAGGACTTGACTACTCCCTTCCCCCCCCCCTTAACAACTGCTGTATCTCTGCTTTCTTCCAACTACACACAATCCCTATGGATAATGCTCCAAATTCCATGTGTGCCCTGCGAAGCTGGAGCACTTAGGCAGATGTGTTTGCAGAGCGGATGAAAACAAAATGGTTCTGTTTAATGGAATCAGTGTACTTAAATAATGTACTTATGTACTTCACACTCCTGAATGCTGTTGGCAAGTCCTGCTGCATCTCCTAGGGGTGCTGACAAAAGGCTTCTTTGACATGTGCAGGCTCTTTGCTGTATACCTAAAAGTGCAGCTGTGCTGTCTAAGGTTCTTATTCAAGTCATCACCTCTGCCTTTAGCTATAAAAACAAAGCTGGAGACATTTAAAATAGACTTTGCCACTTCTTTCACTGCAGAACGTAAGGAAATGATCAGCTTATCACAAAGTGTTCCACAGCCTGGAGTCCTGGAGATCAGTAGATCCATTGGAATGGGGAATTCCTTCACTTTTAGGAGCTGAAATCTTCCTTTCTCTTGTCACCAGAGAAGCTGTGTCTGCCCCATCCCAGGCTGTGTTCAAGGCCAGGTTGGATGGGGCTTGGAGCAACCTGGTCCAAAGTATCCCTGCCCGTGGCAGAGGGGGAACTGGATGTGCTTTAAAGTCCTTTAGGATTTGGTTCTTTTTCTTACCTCAGCCTTTCTCTGGGGATGATTAGATTGTGCAGTAGGAAAAGTATCCCATCCTCTTTAGAATTTGCTGGAATTGTGTAAGTATATGTGCTGGGGTATATATTAAAATGCCCAAATACTTAGGCACAGATTCTTCTTCACACGGGCTTAGGTACCTAAAAGCTTCCTTTGTGCTAAGGCAGATCCTATACCAAAATGATGTATCTTTTGTTAGCCTGACTTCCAAAGGAAGTCAGGGATTCGTACCATATCCTTGAAGCAGGCAGCTGCCATGAATCCTTTGAAGGATTTATTCCATCCTCTTGAACTACCTTCAAAGTCTCTTCCTATCCCAACATGACTTCCAGCTCCAGTGAGTGCTTGTGTTTGTGTGTAGGGCTTTCTTAGAATAGCTTTAGTTGGCATCTTTCAACCTGACGTGCTCTTGCACTGTTGAGCCATGTGCTTTCCTCCTTTCTTTACCCTCTTAATGCTTTTCCCTGCTATGCACTGGCTAGTTGCTGATCATGGCATACTTTAACTTTGATCTGTTGATTCCTTTCCTTCATGATTCTCATTGTCCCTCTTCAGACCATCTCCTTGCACAGTGTCACTTGCTGTGGTGACCTAAACTTGCCTGTGGGCTGTATCCCCTGCGTGAGGAGAGCAGAGCCTTACTGAGCAGTAGTAATGATCCTGCTTCGTCCGTCCCTGTCAGTGCAGCTCTGGATTGAGCAGGGACAAAATGTGTGGCTTAGGTTTTTCCACCTAACACTTAAAGCAAAAGGTAAAGAGGCTTTTATTTTGTTTCCCTGCCCTTTTCTCTTAGTGAAAGACTGCTCTTGGAATATGGCGATGCTGACTGTGAGGCAAGGAAAGCATGATGTAGTTACTGCTATGAGGTGCAGCCCTGCTCCCGTAACTATGTCTCTGGCAAGTTCCTTCAGCTTTCTGACCTAGCAGGGATTGGGTTTTTATTCCTTACATCAGCTTAGCTGCCTTGTTATCTTGCCCCTCATCATCCTCCTTTCAGCCTCAGGACCCAGGAGTGTGTGACTGACAGCCCCCTGCAGCCTTGCATAGCAACCAGTGGAAAACATGCAACAGGTTAGAGGGGAGGAGAGTCCCATGCTTTTCTACAGGCTTTTTATTACCTTCTTTTTCCTAAGGATGCAACCTTAGGAGGGGGAATCCTCATATGTGCAATGTCTGCTAGGCCTCCAGGTATTTAGGGAGATGCAGAGAACTAGCTGTAACAGAGTGAGCTTTTGAGTGATGGGTAGGTGAGCCTGCAACATTAATCACCTCTCAGCCTCACAACCCAAATCCAAGAGAATTAGAAGAGCATGTGAAGATCTTAACTAGCCAAACAGAACATTAAGGGAAGATTTCCTCCAGAGTGCAGAGCACTCCTGGCTTGCACACAAATCTCCCATTTAAAAGACCCTGAACTACAATAGCAATCCTCCAGCTTTGAGGAAGCCAAAGTATTGCTCAACAACAGGGAGTGTTTGTGTCCAAATGATGCAGTGAGGTTCAGAGTGCTGGTGCTGTGTGCTGTGGTCCTCAACATCTTGGCCTTGGATTATTGTATTGGGTTACAATAAAAGCTACAGGCTTCCCTAAAAAACAACTCTTTTGAGAGTTTAACTGGAGTTATACTTGTATGCACAGCTGATTTTACCCATGTATGCATATGAAGTACAGCTGCTGCAATAGGCCTTACCTAAGCCAGGAATTCTCTTCTTACTCTGAAGGAGTATGGTGGTTAGGATATCTTTGTTCTCCATGCTTGTGACTGTTACCAGAGTGGCTATCTTTGACACAATCTGCTGTTTTCTCTCTCTTGCTATCTTGGCTTAATGAAGATCCTTTTGTTTACGGTCAAGGTCTTCCTTTCTAATTCTTATATTAATGGAGGGATTTGACAGCTCTGATAGCCAGCCCTCTCTGCTCCTGAATCCAGGGAGGAATGAAACCAGATGCATGATAAATAAGGAAAGGCTTAATTTAAATTGTTTGTTTGTTTTTTTTTTCCTGTTTTATCTCTGTAAGAATATTTCAGCCCTTTCTAAAGTAACAGGATGCTGCCTGGCTTAATATGGGTAAGGGCTGAAGATCCAGGATAACTAAAACCTAGGAATGACCAAACTGGAATAGGTTGCCCAGAGAAGCTATGACTGCCTCATCCCTAGCAGGGTTCAAGGCCAAGTTGAACAGGTCTCGGAGCAACCTGCTGTAGTGGAGGGTGTCCCTGCCTGTGGCAGGAGGCTGGAAGTGGGTGAGCTTTAAGATCCCTTCAATTCAAACCAGTCTGGGATTCCATGAACCTAAGAAAAGGTATTGCAAGAGACTTGATGCGTTTTATCTGTCCTATTAGAAAAGCAAGCTTGTGGTTGGTGTAATGCTTCATCTGGCTTGGATATACTTACTTGGCTTTTTCCTGTAGTAAGTTTGCTGTTTGCAGTGGATAACTGGTATTTCTAAAGTATTTGCCAAAGAAAAACAAAGTACAGGTTATTTTGTGCTATGGAGAATAGTTTTAAGGGCAAGTAGGCAGTGTGGAGGAACACTGGAATAGAGCATAAAGCTGTGCTCTGTTGTTTGCTTTGTCATAGAATCATAGAATAGTTAGGGTTGGAAAGGACCTTAAGGTCATCCAGTTCCAACCCCCCTGCCATGGGCAGGGACACCTCCCACTTGTCCTACAAGAGGAAGGCTAGAGATACACCTTAGATTGCTTGTGGTATTTGTAGTTGTTCAAATCGTCACGCATTCACTTGTCCAAAACAGATTGCTGCTCAAGCTCCTCCATCCTCCTTATGGAGGCTTCTATTTCCCAATAGGTTTCTGTTGTCTTGCCTTTCTTTTTTCAATGCCTGAATGAAGGGTAGGCCAACATTCATGGAGCAATTTCAGCGAATTTGATTGTTTTTAACCTCAATTCAGTAAAGCTTTTGGGTCCTCTCGTTGCTTGGCCTTTAATGAATGTTAACAGCCTGAAGAGTTTTTTATATGAGTAAAGAATGGCAGGAGTGAAGCTGTAAACAAGCATCTATTCAACGCTATTCCAGTCCTTTGGAAACTGAACCAGATCCACCTTGAATGTGTGTTTGGTGAGTGTTACATTCCCCTGCCCTTCTTTTGAGCTGGTGCTCTGTTACATAGGAGCCACACTCTTCCAGAATACAACCAATACATGAAGCTACATGCTTCTAGATTATAGCTGTGTGCCAGACACTGACAGCAAGCTTCTAGAAGTCAGGATTTCTACTGGGAAAAGCAATAGCCTTAGTTAACAGCAATACTGGAAGATGCTGCTGTTGTGCTTGTTAGAAACAGCCAGTAACCAAAAAGATTTGGTTATTGATGATTGAGCCCATGCTTGCAGAGCAGCGACTCCGGTTTCAAGTGCTCTTTTATCACTGCTGCTCAAAACATGCTATTTATAGATCTAATTTAGCTGTTAAGCTCAGCCATGAGTAGAAAGCAACATAGGAATAGAAGGAAAAAAACTAGGAACGCTTTCTGCTCCTGTCTCTTGGCAAACCAAAGACTCTGCCCTGATGGATGGAGACCTTTTCAGGTTGCTCAGACTCTCCAGAGCTCTCCCTGTACCTGTCTGCTTGGCAATCACTGTGAGGAGCTCTAAAATGTAAGCGCAGCATGTAGCAAACAGCCAGCTGCTGCTGTGTGCTGCTCTGCAGTCTGAGCCACTTGATAGGGCTTTTCATCATGTTTATAGCTTTGAGAGACACTTCCATGGCAGGGATCTTCATTTAACTGAGGAGAGGATCTTGTTTTCATCTTTTTCCTAATGCTCTTTTCAAGTTGAGCAGTTTCATTCCTTTGAGCTGGCTCTACCTTTGGGTACAGCTCATTTCATTAGTTTCATGCTCTGTGTGGTAGATTTTATCACATCTTTTTGGAGCTAATCCTTGCTGCCAAGTGGAACTTCTGCACAGTGTAATGCAGCAAACCAATACTTGAGTCTCTGTCTCATCCATTTCCATGGAGCGGAAAAATGTGTGACCTTACAAGAGCTCACATTTGCCTCCTGCCATGGAGATGTGTGTGAACTGTTGGGTTTGTCCAGTGGGATCTCTGTCCTATCTGCTGCTTCTAAGCGCAGAGACTCAATTCTTCCATGGCAAAGCATGTGTCTAGGTGACTGCTGTGATAATGTGCTGCTTTCCTTACTCTTCCCAGGAAGGATGGTTAAGCTTTGATGCGACGGTAAACTGCTTTCTGTGCCACTTGCTGCTGGACCTATTGATGGCTCCATGGGTCTCTTTGGGCTGATGTTAATGAAGAACCTTAGAGGGTTTGAAGGGATTTAGTTGACTCTGTATTCTGCTCATTACCTGTGGAGTTATGGTGTTAATCATGCATCATAGAATATACTACTATTATTATTAACGTGGCCATTAAGTCACACCTTTTCTTTGGTCTTACTCAGGTGTGATTTGCAGGTAACACGGTGGAGTGTTCTTGTGAATGTGCCAGCCACTTGCAAACGATGAAGTGATGTGGCTTTGATGATTGTCATTATAGTTCTGAGTGGGAAATGTGGTTGTAAAGCACAAGGCTTGTGGAAAAGGCAAGTCTCTTCCAGATTCCTACTTTGTTTTCTATAAAACCTTATAGTTTTGTCAGTAATATCCTTCAGCAAGGAGTCCTTCAAGCCATTGGCTGCCTGGATCTTGTACTCAGGGCTGGCCATTTGTTCCTACTTGTGCCCTTGTGCTTGCTAAGCAGCTATGGGTGGAATAGGCTGGGAACTTAAGCTGAGTGCTGTTTGGAGCACTGATTTAGCCATTGTTACAAAAAGCAGCACTTTCTCCATGCCCACATCTTCCTTGGTATTCACATCGCTGTTCTTTGCAGGCTTAGTGAGCCAAACAGATACCAGACCACTGCAGTCACCTAAAACTACCCTAGCCAGGAGAAGTGAATAGCTTCTCCCTGGGCAATGGGCTTGATGGAGCTTGTGGAATGATCCAGCCAAGCTGCAGAGGTGGGTTGAGCTGTGCAGCAGAGCGATAAGAGGATGGGTACTGTAGGAGCTGCTCTTGTTGGCATAGTGCTCTTCATTCCATTTAGCTATGCTGTGCAGCATGTTCTAAGGTGGTTGGTTTAATCCAGGCTCCTTGTGACATTGGGCAAACGTTTGTTCTGGCGGGAGGAGACAGAAGACCTCAAGAACAGGAACGAACCCTGCTCCAGTATTTTTCCAAATCATGGATTCCTGAGACCTTAAAGCTCATTCAGCTCCAATCCCTTGCCATGGGCAGGGACACTTTCCACTCGAGCAGCTTGCTCCAAGCCCCTGTGTCCAGCCAGGCCTTGAACCCTGCCAGGGATGGGGCAGCCACAGCTTCTCTGGGCAACCTAATGCTCAAGAAGTGCTAAAAGATCACCAGCTTCCTCCAGTCTGGAATGGTTTGTTCCTAGTACTGCAGCTTATTTACTGTGGTAAATAAGTGAGCTTTGAAGAGCCTCTTCTTGGGAACTCATCTGTTCCTTGTACCTGATACAGGCAGTGCACAGACCATAAATTCCCATCCATCTGCTTGCTGGCTAATACGGGATTTGTTTGTTGTGCCTTCCTCTTCCCAGTTGTTTTTTTCTTTTTTTTGGGGGGTGGGGGCTATTTTGAATGCTTGGGTGTAACATATCCCCAAACTGTACTGCTTCTGCCAAGCCCCACTGTGAACACTGGAATATGAATGAATGCTTATTCTAAAATTGGCTTTGATGTAGTGCATGTCTTTAAGCAAAGGCACATGGGGAATTTGTTTTGGACAATGAATGGAATTCTCTTGGGATTTGTATTGTATCTTGTAAAGAGGGCACATTTACCCAAGAACTAAAACTGTCAACCCCTGTGTTTTCCCAGAGAGCTCCTGTTGCTTTAATAATGTACTTATCTGGGACTCTTCAAGTATCAAAAGGCCAATTATGTGCTGCCTGGAGAGGCCCAGGGAGAGCTGGGTTTGTGCTTGAATTGATAGATACAGGCTGGTCACAGCAGGTCTGATGTCCTCCCTAGCTCACCGCTGTACGTTTGCAGGGCAGAGATAGCAATCATTTGCTTTCTTCTCACATCTCCTCTTTGCTCGGTTGGAGGGGCTCTTAGCAGGGCTGCATGGTTTCTGTTGCTGTTTAGACAAGGCATTAAAGACAGCTTTAAATGCAACCCCTTGGAAACAGCAATGAGGAATAGCTTGTGACAAGGCAGGGGAGAAAATGCCTCATGAAGGAGGTGGAAGTCATCTTTTAGGTTGATGCTTTAGGGCCAGAAGTGTCTTATTTTCTGACCTGCAGTTGAGTAATAAAGCCCACCCCATCAAACATCACTCCCCCCTCCTCAACACAACAGGCTTCATCCCTGATTCAATAGCTGGGTTTGTGGGGTTGAGTATAGATTTCATCAAGTTGGGTCTTGCTTCTCTCTGCAGGGGCTGCTCTCTCTTACAGCCTTTTGAAAGGGGAAATCATCAGGCCAAGTCAGGGGTCCTGTGTGAAACCAGCACTTTATGTGGAGAGATGAGCAGATGATCTGTGCTTCATTATTTGTAAAGGCTGCCAGTGGAGAGCTTATTTATAGAGGAAGAGTTTCATTATAACAGTGTTGCTTGCTTCGGGCTTTCTCCTAGAACTCATTTCCTTTTGCTTGGAGGGTTTCTTCTTGATTCCACTTTTGTACCTTGAAGATGAACACTGTTTTAAGCTTCCTGGAGATAGGAAAGAGAAGGGGCTGTGGACATAGATTCTGGTTTTGGAGCTAGGGCCTAGCCAGCTCTGATATCCGGGTCATGGTCAGTACTGTCTGAAGGGGATTGCTTTAACACCTAAGGCTCCATAGGATCCCTCAGTTCAGAGCAATTGCCAAAGCAGCTCCTTCATGCACTGCATGTTTCTGGCTGGTTTGATTCCTATGGCTCAGTTATGTAGTGGGTACAGAGCCTGGTTTCTGCATTCAGGCTGAAACTGCATTGCAAATGTGTGTTGCTTTTGCAAAGCAACTTGTTAGGAGTTGGTTTTGATGACAGCGTTGTTGGCACACTTGTGGGGAGTCTTCTGTCACAGGAGTGTGTTTCTGCTGACCCAACACAGCCTGCTTTGCCTGGAGGAGCTCTTCCATTGCCTGTAGAGAGAGCCCAAATGCTGTGTAAAGGGAGCTTGCTATTTCAACCATCCTGGCAGGCTTTCTCTTGTAGTCCTGAGTGTGCTGGGTCTGTAACCTCTTAAAATGGCTGCTACTTCAACAGCCTCATTGCCCACATCTTTAAAGATGAAGGTGGAACAGCTCGACCACTGGTTTTCATGTCTGGAACACTCCCTGAGTGCTTTTACACTGTGTCTTCACGCAGCAGCAGGCTGAGAGGGCCAGGCTGGGCTTCCTGTGCCAACGCACCGTCCGCACTGTTGTGTGTGTCCTCTTTCTCCTGACGATGGGGTGAGGTTATGGCTGTGGGACATCTGTTTGATTGGCCTGATGGACTATAGCTCGTCAGTGTCTCATGTTCTTTCACAGGTTTGGAGGTAACAGACTCTTATCTCTAGGTCTAGACACAACTCCTTGAACTCCCAAATAATAGAGTGGTTTGGGTTAGAAGGGACCTTAAAGATATCTGCTTGCAGCTCCCCTGCCATCAGCTCTTGGCTCAAATGCTAAGGCTGCTTAGAATCACAGAATCATTGAGGGTGGAAAAGACCTTTAAGCCCATCGAGTCCCACCATTCCTCAGCACTGCCAATGACACCACTAACCCATGGTACTGAGGGCCTCGTCTACATGGTATGTGAACATGCAGGGATGGTGACTCCAGCACTGCCCTGTGCACTTCCAATGCCTGAGCACCCTGTGGGGAAGGAATTGTTCCTCATCTCCATCTAACCCTGCCCTGGTGCACCTTGAGGCTGTTTCCTCTTGTCCCATCCTTGTTCCTTGGGAGCAGAGCCCAGCACCCTTCTGGCTCCATCCTCCTCTCAGGCAGTTGTAGGGAGCGATCAGGTCTCCCCTGAGCCTTCTCTTCTCCATCTGAACCCCCCAGGTCTCTCAGCCATTCCCTATCACACTGTACTCTAGGCCCTGCACCATCTCCATTGCCCTTCTCTGGCCCCTTGACCACACCTCAATATCTC
Organism: Forpus xanthops; assembly: GCA_032466535.1. Taxonomy (NCBI): domain Eukaryota; kingdom Metazoa; phylum Chordata; class Aves; order Psittaciformes; family Psittacidae; genus Forpus; species Forpus xanthops. The sequence continues at coordinate 13,878 of JASSUY010014350.1, read as the reverse complement.
TCTTGGAGTGTGGGGCCCAGGAATGAAGATGGGATTTGAGGTGCAACCTCACCAGTGCCCAGTGCAGGGCCCTGGCCCTGCTGCCACACTGGTGCTGATACAGGCCAGAATGCTCTTATCCTTCTTGGCTGCCTTGGCAAAAGTACCTCTGCTGTGATTTACTTCCATTTGTTCTCATCTCAGTGATAACTTGCTTTCCCTTCCTGATGAAAGTGCAGACCCTCCAGCTTCCCTAGTACATCTGATGTCCCTCTACCAGAGGTCTAGAACATCTAATGGCCCCATTCCAGTGCTTCAGTACATCTAATGTCCTTTTCCTAGTGCTCCAGTACATCTGATGTCCCCCTTCCAGAGCTCCAGTACATCTAGTGTCCTTTTCCTGGTGCTCCAGTCCATGCAGTAGGCCCAAAACTGCTCCTTGCATGCCAGTTCTTGTAACCTGTACGACCAGCCCAAGCTGCTGAGATGCTGCCAGCAGGAAAGGCTTCCTGCTGTGCTCCCCAGCCCTCTGCTGCCTTGCATACAACGAGGTGCAAATCATCTGTCCAGAGGGGTAACTTGCTGTGGCATTACTGTGGTTGTTTGAGCCCTGGTTTAGGAACTATGGCTAAAGACATGTCCATGCTACTGAATTTTGGGTAGGGGGTGAGTAGTGGTTTCTGGCTTTGCTTTTGGAGACCAGCAAGTGATGCTTTTGCTTTAATGACGTTAAGTTCATCTCTTGAAGGCTAAAGATGTGATTTCATTTGAATGATTTAATTTAATGTTTTCATTAACTCAGTATTTCATGCCTGAAATATTTCATGTATTTAATAATGTATTCCTATTTTGGCATGAGGTTCTAGTGAGTGATTGCTATATGCTATGGTTAGAGGTGTCATCTCTTCCTAAAACTGGAGACAAGGGTGTGTAGGGGAGAAGAGCTGGATGAATCCAGGTGCTGTTGTGCTGTTGAGATTATCAGCTTGCTTTTAATAGCCATTATGGTACAGCGGGTTTTGTGGGTCCCCCCCTACAACTACACAGCTCAGGTCTTTCCAAGAGTTAAGTTTAAATCATTGTGTGGTGAAAACGAATGTGAAGGTTTCCATAAAGAGCAAAAAGAGCCATGTTTCTGACTTGCCCTTTCTGCTTTCTCTAGCTTCCTGGTCGCAACTTCAGGCAAGGCTACAATGCTGATGTTGGTGACAAGTGGATTTGGCTCAAGTGAAGTCAGAGCCCTGACAGAGGTGGACCACAGCACTTGAGTGAAGCAGCCGAGTTCAGTGTGTGCCTGCTCTCCATCAGTTGTGTAGCACGAAGAAAACACTGGTTGAATCACCTTCCAGCACAAGAGAATAAACCCTTAGAAAGGAAATCACTTTATTCTGCTTCATTCGTACCTGATGAATTTGGGGTGCTTTGGATGTTGGCTGGTTTATATGTAATAGCAAAGTGATTTGGGATTACAGGGGCAGGCTTGACATCAGCACTGGACTTGCTCTTCATCAAGGCTGTGGCTTATTATCCAGGATTGTTGTTTTGCTGAATCAAAAGAAATTAAACCTGTCTCTTCCTAGCTCTCACAAGTGAATTTCTTGCTGTGTCATGCATGGTGTTTTATTAGTTTCATAAGAATAGTGCATGTGCTAAAAAACCCCAAGCTTGGATCACGTTCTGAAAGCCTCTTACCGGACATCAGCCTCAAAGGAGGAAAGCAGAAAGTTCATTGAGAGAAAGGAATAAACGTTGATCTCAATTGAAACAGTATAAACCCCCCTCCCTTCCTAATTGCTACCAGTTGTACTCTGAGCTTCTTCCATTGAATGGTCATGGCATGAAAATGTTTGTTGGGTATGAGAGACAAATGTAATTATTATTTTTGCAAGTCCCTGAAACTCCAAGTTGGAATTCTTTGTGAAGAGATGATTCATTTGGTATGAGTTAGTCCCAGAACTGAGGCATCTTGGCAGTGGTTCAAGCAATGCTGTCCAGAGTTAGGCTGCAGTGATTCTGTGTTTCCAACAAGGGGCTAACTCCTTCCCTCACTGAGCTGCCAGGCATTCCACTGCCTTTGGATTCAGCAGCCAAGCCTCTTTCCATATCAAAACTAGGATGAAAAGATTCCTTCCTTGGGGGCCTGGTTGGATACCTGAGCAGTGGGATAGAAATGTGGCTCATCCCACTGATCCCTTAGCATTTTTTCCAGGTTTTATGGCTTTAAGGAAGCCAAAGGGCTGACTGCTTTGATGCCACAGGGCTAATCCTGCACTAATGAAGCTGGTGTCCTCAGGGTGATGAGCAAATGCTGGGCTGCAAGGGAAAATGCAGCAGAACTGGTGCGGTTCTATGGTCCTGTGCATTTCTTGAACTGCTGCAAGATGAGCTGTGCATTTTCACCTTCCAGAGGCTGGTTCTTGGGGCACTGGACCTGGTGCAGCTCAGCAATGGGCTGCCTTATCCCATGTCTCCTGCAGGAAGGTGTATTTTGGTGCTCTCTCATGCCTGAGGAGCTGTCAGCCCTAGCGACTGTTGTCTTCTCCTATGCAATGAGATCCTGAGCAATTAGTGTTAGCTGTTCTTTCCTTATCCAGAGCAGCATCTCTCAGTGGTGAGTAATGAGCACAGAGATGAAAAGAACATCTGCTGTGGCTTTAGGTTGCTTTTGGAGCAGCCCAGCTCTGTTTTTACAGGTGTCTTCCACCTCAGCCTTGCTGTGTTCTCCAGGTACTGTAACTCACTTAGGTGGTGGGTCTCCTAGAAGGTAAAACCACTGTTTGGGCTGGGTGTAGTGCTGAGGAAGCTCTTGGCTTCAACTTTTCCACAGTGGGGCACAAGGGGCGTGCAGAGCATTGCTGAAAGCCTGCTCCAGCAGCACACTGGGAGCTGACCTGAGCTTTGGATGGAAAGGACTTGAATTCCAAGCAGAGAAGCAATGGGATAAGACAAGATGTATGTTGAGATTACTTTTCTTTTTATTCTAATCCAGGGTTTTAACTCTGCTTTAGAAGTGAAACTGTTTATAAACTGAACCTGTAAAGGAAATAGCTTTCTCTCCCTTTGCTGTAGGAAGGAGCTGTACTCTTCCCTCCTTCCCACTCCAACACCTCAGAAAAAGCCATCTCTTAGCAAACCAGCTGTAAAGATTCTGCCTTTTGAGGACTATGCTGTGCCAGTTGGATGAATCTGACTTCATGGGAGGTTAGAGAAGCTAAAATGGCTGAAGTCCTCTCCGTTCTTCTGCGTAGGTGCACGTGTGATAGCATCTGTGGTCTGTCCTCTTATCCTGAGTTCCCACTGCCTGTGTTAATGTGTGGGGAAGTCTGCCTCTTGCCTGTCATACCCCTTGCTTGATTCTGCCTGCTTTACAAAGACAGATCCCGGCGGAATGGTGGTGGTTCTGTTACAGCCATCAAACCATGGGCAGAACCATCAGCTTTCGTGTGGCTGCAGTTCTGCAGGTAACTCCACCTTGGGTTCAGTTTTTAGTTGCATAGAAAGGGAAGAGAGGATGGATGGGAATGGGTCCTGCCACCAAAATGAAAGCTTGACATGCTACAGCCTCAGATGAGGTGATGAAGATTGCTTCTCAGCCTTGGGAACCTGTGAGTTCATGCCAACACCTATCCCGCTCTTAAGAACTCTGCTTATTGCTTTTCAGGTTTGGTCTCTTCACCATCCATCCATGGCTGTTGCTTGTTTGTGCTTTCCCAGTATGTCCATTAGGAGCTTCTTTGTCAGCTAGGGGACAGCTGGAACTGTTATGGGTATGACAAGGTCAGCCTCTGAGCATGTGTCTATATCTCCTTGTGCTTTGCGCTTCACGTTGAGGTATTCAGGCTGCCCTGGGAAGCTGTGGCTGCCCCATCCCTGGATGGGCCTTGGAGCAAGCTGCTCTAGTAGAAGGTGTTCCTGCCCATGACAGGGGGTTGGAACCAGATGAGCTTTAAGGTCCCTTTCAACCCAAACTATTCCATAATCAATTGAAAGGATTGTCTCTCCTCCATATATTCACAGTTGATGTGCATGTGATGCTGGTCAAGCTGCTCAAAGGTGTGTGGCCCTGGGAGCTCCCATCCATGTTGGTCAAACCAACCCATCTCTGTTGGTGTTGCTTTCCATGACCCTGCTTAGCTTGAATGTGAAATGAGTGCTTTAAGAAGCACTGGCTGCATAATGGAACAAGCATTCCAAGCTGTGTTCTCTGCTGCTTTCCTTGGGCTGGAAGGAGCTACAGCCTGGCTTTCCCTGGCAGAAAGGTCCCATGCAGTGATGAGAATGTGCCGTACATCTTTGTTGCAGTAATGAGCAAAGCCTTGGCTCCTCAGCAGCTTGCTTCACCCCACTTTGGTGGCATGGGTTGGAAATCCTCTTTCACGCTAGAGAAAGGAGCGTTCATGAGCAAGGGAAAGGATTTCCCCTTGCAGCCACTCACTGAGAAGCTTTTAGAGGCCTTTATTCCCCCTGTAAAGAGGTCTGCATTCCTTCCATAGCTGCTGCTCAGTGTCATCGCAGGTGGCAGGATGTAGGGAGCTGGCAGATTTTGCTGCAGTTCCCACCTTTCCAAGTCTTTGTATGCCAAATCCATGTTCACAATGAGATCAAACCAAGCCCATTCCCTGCTGGTGCTCTGTGATTCTCCTGCAGGTGCTGGAGCCCAGCCTAGCTACTTCTCTATCTGATGGGCCCACTCCTGGCTCTTTGATCCCTGCTGATGGTTCTCCATGCTCCCAAACAAAAGCTGCAGGTACAAATGATACCTGAACTTGATGTGTCTGAGAGAGGCAGACACCACACCTCATTCCTCCACCTGCTTGTGGATCACCTCTGATCCACATGGAACATGGCCTGGAGACACAATCCCAGACACCAGTGCTGCTGCATGGGGGATGAAGGCTGTGTTAGTTGGCACACAGGATGTTGCACCTCCAGGACAACGTTCCTGTGTCTCCACACGTTGCTGTAAGCAGGGGAAAGTGAAATGTGTGGCCAAGGAAGGATTGCTGATGGATCAGGCTGCTTGTTTTATCTGTTGGGTGCGGGTAGAACTTGGGCTCTTGTTGTCCTCAGTGGCTAACTGGAACAGACCTGTAGGTCAGGCTGGGGCTGGACCTTCAATGAGGGTGGGAAAGCAGAGCCACTGTGGTCAATGAGAGGTCTCACAAATCCCTGCTGACTTCTTCATAGGGTGAAGTAATCGTCTGGATAATGAAGAGATACTGCAGCTTGACAGCAGAAGGGAGGTGAAGGATTCAACCAGAGTGAGGCATCCGAGGTTAGGGGGGATGAGCAAATGCTGGTAGGGCATTGAGCTCAAGCATTGTGTTCAGCTGACTTGGTCCAGTATCCAGGTAATCCTTGCTGCTTCCAGCAGCTCAGCATGAAGGACCATCATTGCTGTGTTGGGACAGATTGATGCCGTGTTGCTTTTCATGGGTGATGAAGAGCAGCAGGGTGTGCATTCAGTGTTGCAGGTGCGGCTGACATGAGCCAGCATGTCTGACAGCTCCTCATGACCTGCACCCTCAGGTGCAGCATCTCTCAGGAGACGTGCTCCCAGATCCCATCAGTGCCTCCAGATCCTTGGATAGCCCCAAGTGTTCCCTGTGCAAAGCAAGGCCAGATTGGTGAGTCCTGGGGCAGCTCCCATGTAACTTTCTGCTTCCCCTTGGGCTGGTGAGGTTGGGTGAAGCACATCTGGTGTTGCAGCAGGCACAGTGCATCGATCTCTGTGCTTTTGTGGCACAACCTCTCCTCTTTATGCCTGGCCATGGTGCTTGCCACCCCATGCACTGTTGCTGGAGTCCATGTGGGGCTGTATTTCCCTTAAGTGTTTGTTATTCCTCTCTACAGGGCTTTAGCCTGCCTGAGGGGAGCTGAGCTGCAGGTTGCTGTGGGGTGGGCTGGGGCAGCCAAGGCTGTGAGCATGTAGGAAGGGCCCTTTACTCCATGCTTTGAACTCTGCTTTGGCTGCTGACACCCAGAACAACCCTGGAATTCCCCGTTTTATAGGATCATATAATCACCAAATGGTTTGAGTTGGAAGAGACTTTAAAGCTCATCCAGTTCCAACCCCTTGCCACGGGCAGGGACACCTTCCACTAGAGCAGCTTGCTCCAAGCCACATCCAACCTGGCCTTGAGCACTGCCAGGGATGGAGCTTTGAGGAGCTCAGTAGCATGTGGGTAGCCTGGGCCAGCATCAGACAGGATGAGGCTCCTGCTTCCCATCCTTCCCAGCAGACTTTCCCAGGCTCTCAGAGCACAGAAGGAGGCACCTGCACTGCCCTTGGCCGCGGCGCTTCAGCTCTTGCTAAAGAAATGGGTGAGTAAAGAGCACATCTGGCCAAGCGCTGCCAGGCTGCTGGCCAGGGGACTTCCAGAGTGGCCAGACAGCAGCGTTGCCACAGAGAACCACAGAGGAGTTGTGGCTACCCCATCCCTGGCAGTGCTCAAGGCGAGGTTGGACACGGCCATGGAGCACCCTGCTCTAATGGAGGATGTCCCTGCCCATGGCAGGGGCTGGAACTGGGTGAACTTTAGGGTCCCCTCCCATTCTATGTCTGTAGGCCATGAGGAGCATCACCTCTGTAAGTGCCCTGTGTGGTGGTGCTGAAGAGCTGTCTGGATTTCAAACAACAGCCTAGAGGCTGTGTGGGCCCCCCTAGGCAAAGCACAAGGAACTGGAAGACCCCATATGGTTGTGGATGCATCCAACTGTAGCCCTGTGCTCCATCACCCGCTTTCCTGTGCTCCGCTGGGGTCATGCACCCCATTACCTGCCTCTCCCTTGTTTAACTAGGATGTTATCTGGAGCTTGGTCCGGATCTCGAGCAGAGCAGCATTCCAGGTCAGCCTGGCCAAAGGGGAATGAAGTGATATTAAAGTGTGATGTTTCATCGCTGTGTAATTAACTTCAGCTCCTTTCCAGCACCAACAAATCACCCTCTTGAGCCCGTGTTTGTACCGGGGAGAACTTTGAACTGAGTTACCAGCCCTTGTGTTGTCTGGGAGGCTGCTCCTTCTGTCTGTGCGGTTTGAAATACCACAGCATGGCCCCATCCAGCCCCACTGGGGTGGGTGTGTTAGCTTCCAGGGTAAGCAAAGGCAGAGCTCATTGGCTGTGGCTGTGATTAACCCCTAAATGGAGAGCCCCAGGCATGGGAAACCACCACAGCATCCCAGGGAGAGCCTTTGCCTCCTCCCTTGGTGGCTTCTCTGCTGGGATATATCCTGATGCAGCCTGAGGTGGGTGCAAAGGGCTGGCTCCTTGGTCTGGTTGTGCCACCATCCCCAGGTCTTCCCCGTGTTGCTCTGTGCAAACTAATCCAGTTTGTTGGGAGAGGGGATTCAGCTGCTTTATCTTGTACCTTTGTTATATATATACTTATTTATCTTGTATCTTTATTGTTGTGAAGGGGCCTGGTTCAGCAGAGACCTGGACTGCATCAAAAGGTGTGTAAGCAGCAGGTCAAAGGAGGTGATGCTCCTACTCTGCTCTGCTCTGGTGAGACCCTCCCCTTGCAGCACTGTGTGCAGTTCTGGTGTCCTCAGCATGAGAAGCGCATGGAGCTGTTGGAGCAAGGCCAGAGGAGGCTGTGAGGATGATCAGGGGATGGAGCAGCTCCTGTGTGGAGACAGAGTGAGAACACTGGGGCTGTTCAGCCTGGAGAAGAATCTTCCTCCTTGGAAAGACTTCTCCAGCGTGCTGCTTCATGTGCAGAGCAGCCCAGGTGGGTTTTGGTGTCTGTGTGGGGCTCACTCAGCAGCTTTCCCCATTTGTATTATGGAGTTCAGCGCTTGGTCTGAATCACAGGAACAGCCAGGGCTGAGCTCAGCAGTTGTTTGATCCCTGCCCTTGCCTGCATCAGATGACATTGAGTTCCCCCAGAGGCAAGTTGTGTCAAAAGATGCTTTTTCCTTTTCACCACTGGTGAATTTACTGTCTCTGCACTTCTGCTGAATGCCCTCTTGTTTGCAGAGCATCAATACAAGCTCTGTCCCTCGCCCCAACCATTGGGCACCAGAGGACCTCAAAGATGCCTGTTCTTGAATGCACTGATTTTCAGAGGCAGTGCTGTTGCTCCGGCTTTGTGCAACATCCTCAGTGCAGGAGGTGGCCCAAGAGGAAGGTGGAGAAGGAGGAAGAGCTCTGAGGCCTTCTTTGTGATGCTGCATAGTGCAGCAGTGACCCTGTCCTTCTTCTGCCCTTGGATGGTGTGATAGAAACATAGAACACTTAGGGTTGGAAAGGACCTCAAGATCATCAAGTTCCAACTCCCCTGCCATGGGCAGGAACACCTCACACTAAACCATGGCACCCGTGATCCTCATCCCCTCCTCATCCCTGCCCTCCTCTGCAGGCTGCTCTCCCCCCCCCCTTTGCTTTTCATCCTGCTCTGTCTGTTCATCCACTTGAAATCTGAGTCGTCTCTGCCTTTGCTCCTGGCCTTAAGGTCTGGCCTTGCACCAAGAGACCTCCCCCTGAGCACTGCAGCAGAGCCCCATAGTGTGGATGGGTGGATGCTCCCTGGGGCACACAGCATCCTCCACACATGGCTTGGCCCCATTCTGTGATCAGCTCCTGCTTTGGTACCTGCTTAGGGAACACAGCATCCCCTCAGCTGCTCTGGGGATGGCTGCCCTGGCTGACATGCTCTATTTTGTGCAGCTCTTGTCCATGCCTCATCCCTGGCACTGTTCAAGGCCAGGCTGGATGTGGCTTGGAGCAAGCTGCTTTAGTGGAAGGTGTCCCTGCCTGTGGCAGGGAGTTGGAACTGGATGAGCTTTAAGGTCCCTTCAACCCAAACCAGTCTGGGATTGTATGAAATCCCTTTCAGACCCATTGCTGGCTCTCCTGAGCAGAAAGGGAAACCTTCTTTCCGGTGATACAGGAGAAAAGGGCGATGGATTCTTCAGAGAAGCAACATAAGGCTCATGTATTTCCCACCCCTTGGACTAGGACAGGTACCTGGGCATCAGAAGATGCTGCAGCTCAGCTTGGAGGAGTAGGTTAGTGGCAAGGAGGCTGGGGGACAACCCAGAGCACTGTGATGGGGACTTATACACAAGGTCAGCATCCTTCATGGTAGCCTGTGGCTGGATCTTTCTCACTACCCCCTAGACATGAGGACTGAAAAGAGTCAGTATATATCACTGCCACACTGGAGCTGGAGCCGGGGGGGAGCAAAGGCAGAGGCCTCAAAGCACTGGGACCATGCTCCATAGCCTGCTGCAGCAGATGCTGGCAGAGGGACAGAACTCAGGTCCTGGAGGTGCTGAGCAGGGAAGTGATGCTGCTGGGCACCCTTGGGCTGTGTCCCATCCCACTGGAGCTCCAGTACCCAAATGGGTCATCACACTGCTCTGGAGCTGCCTCTGTGGGCATCAGGAGTGAATGGCTTGGTGCTCTTCACCTCATTAAAGGAGATGGGGCAAAGAAACAGCCGGTGTCTTCCTATGAGTGATGGTTGGGAAGAAAATGGATCTGGTTCTTCTTTATGGGTAAATACGAGCAGAGTTTGGGGGAAACCCAGGAACAGCCAGGTTGGATGGGGCTTGATGCAACCTGCTCTAGTGGAAAGTGTCCCTTCTTATGGGACTGGATGAGCTCACAACCCAGCCTGGGATCCTATGATTCTATGTAATAGTGTTATGCTCTAAGTATTGGAAGCCCATGTGGGTCTCGGTTTGCTCTGTGTTTGAATAGTTATCTGCTTGTAAAGGAGGAGTTTTGTCAGTTCTTTCCTCAGCAGCATCGAGTTAAAACCTCTTCAATGCCTTTGATCCGTGAGGATTTGGTTGGTTTGCCCTGATTTGTCTCTTTTACCTTGCAGCTCTCTGACACTGCTGCAATCACAGTCAGGATCACATCACCTTTGTCACACCTGCAGAGGCATACTCAAAGCAGCAACCCTGGTCCTGCATGGATCCCATGCACGTCAGGCAGCTCTCTGTCACAGTAACCCTCACCAAGCCAGCTCTTTATAAGATGGATGAAGGACAGCAGGTACCCACTGGAGAGCATCCTGCTCAGCCCTGAAACCAAAGACGTGTGGAGCATGATGGATGGAGGAGAGTGGATGAAGCTGTTGCTCTTCCGTCCTTGTGTCTCATCCCTGTGTGCTGCTTGCTGTCACCAAATTGAAGCCATGGTGAGGTTTTGGAGGTGTTTCTCACCTCTATGGAGACAAACAGGGCATTGCTTGTCCTGGGTTGCTGAAAGGGTTTGTCTATGTGGGATGGGAGCTGCCAGCTTTGCTCCCTTTGATTGGGTGCTCTTTTGCCCCAGCTTCAAAGACGTCTTTGCTTCTCTGCTCCCTTTTACATCCCATCTCTTGAAGCTCCACTCCTGCACAAAACAAGCCCATGATGGCTGAAGGTTCCAAAGGCAGGGTGTTTCAGTACAGCAGCAGCTCATTCTTTGCCAGGCAGCACTTTGCTTTTCAGCTGTGGTATGCATTGGACATGGGGATGCCAGCTTGGGAGGACAGAGCAGGGCATCATTAGCTGGGATTCAGCCTTGGATGGCACTCAGTGCAGCTTTTAACCCAGTCAAACAATGATGTGTGAGCTCATCTCAGTTTGCAGGTTGGAGTTTGCCATGTAAAGAGGAGTTGTTCCATCCAATGAGTTGCCCTTCGAAATGGGAATGCAAAAACCCAGTGCTCAAAGCTGGAGAAGAGTTGGCACTGAGCATCTGCTCATAGGGGTTTTGTTCTAATAGCCTTTTATTTATGCAGCTACTTCAGAGGCTGATTCACTTGCTTTGCTCGATATTTATTAGTGCTTCACCTGCCCTGAACTGGGAACTGCGAGCACTTTGATAAATGGATTGCATTTCCTGGAATGAGGGCCCAACATCAGCTAATCCATGTCCTCAGCGTGGCTGCCAAAGCACCGCTCTTGTAAATCAAGGGTGGCAAGGATGAAAACCCCACGTGCCAGCAGCACAAGGCTTGCTCGGGGGCAGGACCAAGCCTCCACCTCCATGGGGTTCAGTACCTGGATAAAGAATCACTGCAACCGAGCTGTCTAGTTCAGGGTGCACCCAGAGGTAACTGCATCCCCATAGGCAGGGCCTAGAGCACAAGTGTGATGAGGAATGGATAAGGGACTAGGAGGGGTTTAGTCTGGAGAAGAGAGCTGCTTCCTATCTTCCTTCTGGAGGTGGGTAATGGGGAGATTGTCCCTGTCTGTGGTACGGGGATGCATCTATAGCTGATGTTTAAGTGTTGCTATGGTGAAGCTGCATGGAGGCCACCAGGAAATAGCACCTGGGTGAAAAAGGACCATGGCCCTATGGGGATGCTCTCATGCAGCTTTCTGCTTGCCAAGGGGGGCTGGTGCTGGTGTCCCAGGGCAAAGGTGCCCTTTCAAGAGTGATGCAGGCCCTGATGCCCCTGGTTGTGTGGGATGTGGGCTCTGAGCAGAAGGGATGGGCAGGCACAGGAGCTACACAAATGCATGTCAGCAGGACCCATAGTGACAGCAGAACTGTGCCCATGGCTGTCCCCTCTGCATGGTGAGCTTTGCTTTAAGGAAAGAAATCTCTGTCATTTACCAAAACTGTTTCAGGCCTTTTGGGTTTTTCCCTGTGATTAAGTCTAAGGAGAAGAGGCAGCAGAGGATTTACCAGTATCTGCTTGCTGATTTCAGCTTTACCTCTGTTGTGACACGAGATCTAACGCTGTTATCCCTGCGCGAGGACTTCATGTGATGCGATCATAGCCCTGATGGTAAAGCAGTGTCCGAACCCTTTCCTGTGTGGTTAGGGGGGAAATGAGGAATTGGGATGGAGGAAAATGTTATCTGGACCTTGACAGCATTGCCATGGTAACAGGGGAGCTGCCAGCAGATGCTGCAGGCTGGCACTGTGGGCAGTGTGGCACACTGTTATCCTGGCTGCAGAGGGCTTGGTGGGATGGAGAAGAAGCTGTGATTTCCCTTAGGGACCTTGGGAAGATGCTCTGGGAGGTGATGGCAGGGTGAGAGGAAGGTCTGGGGGAATCATGGAGAATCCCAGACTGGTTTGAGTTGAAAGGACCTTAAAGCATGGTCATCCCCATCTCCTTCCCAGCCCACCTACCAGGCTTTGCTTGGAGGGAGAGACAGGCAGAGGAGCTCCTGTTCCAAATGGACCCACACAGTGCCCTGCTGATGGCTTGTGGCCAGGCTTCAGCAGTGAATGCATCCCCTTTAGCTTGCTCCAGCACCCTATTGCCTTTCTGGGGCTAAAGTGCTGTGTGATAGAAGAGAGGGTCAGCATCAATTCTGTCCCTTGGGGTGGTACTGTCAGGATGACAGTGCATTTGGCTGGAGGTCTCTATCAATAAGGCTGGGTGGTGTTGGCTGGAATAACCTCCCTGTGTTCCCAGTGGGAATAACCCATGGAGCAAGGTTACAAGCAGCAATTGATTGAGTGATGCTGCCCTGTAATTAGCAGCAGCACTTTTGCCCCCAGCCCTGCTGTGCTGTAGAGGGAGAAAGCGCCCTTCCATCCGCTCCTGTGCCTGTGGGGTGGGGGATGCTCTCTTTACAGCCATGTGAGAGGCAATGTAGGAAAGACTTAAAGTAAAAATAAACCAGGGTAAAAATAGTCCCACGTGTGCTGTTTTCCACAGGAAATGAGGGGAGCGTTCGTCTGAAGCGAAAGAAAGGAGAGCAAAATTCACCCTCTGGAAACTGGGACCCATCTCTGTGCAGAGGAGAAGTGGTCCACAGCCCTGGGATGATGGGCAGAAGCAGGCAGTGTCAGCTGCAGTGAGTGACCATCACTGCATGTGGAGAGCTGTACCCCTCTGATACAGGCAACACATCTGGGCTGATGTTCCCCATGTAACTGCTGCTGTTTAAGGGGCAATGAGAGGAGCTGCAGTGAGAGCTGCATCAGGCACCCCTTGTGCAGTGCTTCTGGTACACCTGAGGGCATCCGCGTTGCTGCAGCTGATGTGAAAGGCAGCTTATAGCCACTTTGCTCCGGTCCTGCCTTAGCTCCAGGCGGCTGCAGGCTGAGCTTGGAAATCCAGGGAATGCTGCTCTGTCCTGAATGCAGAGAGTGATTGCACACCCAAATAGGACAAGGTGGGAAATCTCTGCTCTTAAGGTAAAATCTGGGGTGGTTTCTGGGGAGTTTCACATTGGAAGATGCCAAGTCTGGATTGAGGATGTCACAGGGGAAAGACTCCATCTTAGCCTATGCTAATTCCTCAAGTATGTGAATATGCCTCTCCCCTCTGCATTGCTGCTTCTCTCTTCTCTCTAAGCTGCTGTAACCTTCCTTTCTGCCCAGCTGAACTGTCTTAAGCAATGCTTCTGAGCTGACCTGTTACGTACGAAAGGAAACATCAGGATTCATCCTTGACTGTATCACTAGGAAAAGGAAATGTGGATAGTGTTACAATGGCAACAACCCCACCTAGGTTTGTATGCAGCCCAGGCAGCAGAGGCTGGGCATGCAGACAGTATTAACCATACAGACATCAGTAAGGCATTAACAACCCCAGGCAGAATTCCCATCCCAGATCCATGCAGGCTAGTCATGCCTATATAGGACTGCTGGCTTGCCTTTTGCTTTGCTATGGGTTGCTTTCTACCTATCCTTATCAGGAAGCAAACCTCACCGTAGGCTTAGATGGGCCAGGCAGTGAGTTGTGGGGGTACTCCCAAGTATCCTCAGTCCCTTTGCCCCAGCTATAGTGCAGATGCCTCCAACTTCTTGACAGGTACTTGAGTCCCGTCTCATCGAATCCCAGCCTGGTTTGGGTTGGAAGAGACCTTAAAGCTCATCCAGCTCCAACCCCTGCCATGGGCAGGGACACCTCCCACTAGAACAGCTTGCTCCAAGCCCCTGTGTCCAACCTGGCCTTGAACACTGCCAGGGATGGGGCAGCCACAGCTT
>JASSUY010014347.1:0-14050 GCA_032466535.1 Forpus xanthops | reverse complement strand
TTATGTGTGGACAATGCTGCATTTTGAATATAGATTTAATTCCCAATTATCCCAAATTTCCTAATTATTCCACACCACCCGTTTCATCAGCTCTTCTGACAGATTCCTGCAGCCACCACTGGGCAGACATGATGGCCTAAAGCTTTTTCTAGAAAGGCTGAAGTCTGCTCATAAAACAAAGGCAGATATGAAATGTAATTTCCAAGAACTAGCTGAATTTAGGCTACCTACACAAGAACTGTCAATGTGGAGAGATGTATTTACCAAGAACTGGCTGTATTTAGGCTACCTGCAAAAGAGCTCTCAGTGTGGAGAGCTGCCGAAGTTCCTGGGAACATTTAAATGAACAAGATATAGATATAGCACTGAATAGTTTTGAAACCAGGATTTAAAGAAAAACATGGTCTGTATGGGATATGTTTTCCATCTCTAATTTATGCAGTTCTGTATAGAATGTGTCGTTCTCCTCATTCATCAACTTTCTGCACACTATTAGCCCCACTGAGGCTGTAATAGTGACAACAGTGTATGTTCTCTGCTGAACTGTGTGCACTTTGCAACTTGAGTGAACTTGTCTGCCCCAAGATCAGCTCCTGCTTCCCTTTCTTCATAGAATCAGAATAGTTAGGGTTAGAAAGGACCTTAAGGTCCTCTAGTTCCAACCCCCCTGCCATAGGCAGGGACACCTCACACTAAACCATGTCACCCAAGACTCTGTCCAACCTGGCCTTGAACACACAGTCCCTAATAAAGAGTCCCTCCCCAGCATCCTTGTAGGCCCCCTTCAGATTCATTTGCTTTGATTCATCTTTCATGCCAAAGAAATTTGGAGGCAGATTTTTTCCAGCTGCTCCTGCAAGAGTGGGGAGGTACATGCTGAAGTGATGTGAAACATTCTGTCCTCAGCACATCACAGCCAGCCTGTTCCTAAGTGGGAATTGTGCCTACCTAAATTTTGATCCATATCATTCCTGAGACATGTTACGCAGCACATACTGCAGTAGCTCCTCTGTACACTCTTTATGCTTTCTGAGCTTCTTCCTGTAAGTGAGAAAGGATTTATGAGCAAACTTGTATTTTCTTAACATGTGCTAATAATGTATTACTGTTCTGGTTATGACATTATCTTATGTGCGTAGATGAATATGTCAGGGGATGTCTTTGTCACAGGCTATGAAAATGAGTGTTACTGTCCGAAGTGTGAGACAAGACTGCAGTAACACCAGTAAAAAGAAAGATTAGCCCAACCTTAATATGTATTGTAGGCAGTGATACTGCACAATTGCACTCAACAGAACTGTTCAGGTTGGAAAGCACCTCTTGAGATAAACTACTTCAAACCTGATTATTCTTTGTACAATAATATGCAATGGTTAAGGAAATAGCTCTCCTTTGAAATGTCCCTAATTTTCTGTGTATTTATAATGCTGATGAAGAGAGTATAATTAAAATATTTTCCCTAAATAATGTGTATGTTCCTTTACTAAGTGCATGTTTCTCCTGAAAAGCCACTGGGGCATGATTTCTAACACATTCCTCCTCTCCAAGGAGGAAGTGAGGCAAAATACATATTTAAAATCTTTATTTGAATGAACAACAGCGATACGCATGTGCCAGGTATGGACTTTTTGGAACATCTATCTTCAATACATTGAGATTAATGTATTAAAATTCAGCATGTGTACTGAGAATGTGTTAAGTGCCTGGGTCTAGCAAATACTGTAAGCACTCACCTTTGAAGTACATAGAACCGTTTGCGTACTGCAGATGAACTGCATGCTGAAATACCTTATTGAATAAGTGCCTCAGATTGCTGTTCAACTCATGTCCCCCACAGGGGTGTGAACCTTAACCACATGTTATTCAAGTCACAGTTGACTTCTCAGTTCAGTAGCAACACGTGAAATGCAGACTGCAGCCTGGATCCCAGCAGTTTCCAGTGGGCCTAGGCACTGACAAATACCTTGCTAGGCCAGTGGTTGCCACAGATCAACAGCAGAGGTAAAGCAAGGATGTCTGCCAGGCTTGCTAACTTGGCTCCTTTACCAAACACACTGCTGCTAGGAGCTGTTAACTCTCCAGGGAGGCTGCAGTGGGTATGGGAGTGCTGCTGCTATGTAAAGCAGTTCGGCCCCTTCTTGCTCCTGTTGCCCCTTCCTCCTCATGCTATAGCACCTCTGTATCTCGCTGCAGACATAGTCCTGTGCCCCTACAGCAGCTCAGTGCTGCTGCAGGTCTGGGGAATGAGGTGGCCATGGACTGTCAAATAAGGCATCTGGTGAGAGCAAGGTGAAGCGGACAGCAGTGAACCACTGCACTAAGCATGCCCCTGTGTTTCTGACATTCTTAACTGCCTAAAGCATTTCTGAAAATAGGCTTTTGGCCGCTAGAACCTGTGCAGCTAAGTGTAGATATCGCTCAGTATCTAAAAGTAGGCAGAAGTAGACAATCCAGCCTCCCCAAAAAAGGTGCCTGAACTTCACATAAAGCCCTTTCAGGATGGCAGAACCATTTAAAACACACAAAGGGAGTCACTTAGAGGAAATCAAAAGCAAAATGCAGTTGAAGGGATGTGCCTGGAATTTGCATCCTGCCTTTATATGCTCCCACCTAATCATTAGATCTGGTTTTATTCCTAATCAAAAATATATGGAATGAGCTGTCGTTATTTTTTAGTAGGAGGCATGTAATTGCAATTGTGATGGCTAAGGATGCAAGTGAAGTAAGGCTTGAATAAAGAGGTGATTTCTTTCATCAGCCTAATTCAATCTGATGGAAAGTCACAGACTTCTGTTTGTGTTTGTTGTTATTTGTTTTGTTGTGTTTCTCTTATTTGGGTTTTATTGTTTGGCTTTGTGATGTTTGGGTTTTTTTTTTTTCTTATTCTGGGTTCTGTTTAATGATAATAATAAATTCATCTGCAGAGCTGAAGTTTCTTCCTGTACTTATCCACTCATACAGATTACATTTGCTGTGTCTGGCAGCCATGCTGCAGTTGCCCAGAAAAACTGTGCCATCTGTTTTGTTGACTGGGACTTGATTTCTCTTAGCTTAGGAGTCATAGAAGATTACACATTTTCAGATTGCATATGCAGCAATACAGCTGCCTTAAAAAAAAAAAAAACAGAGATCTGCTTTACTTGCATTTTGCATTCCGAAGTCGATTGTCCAGTTTTGGGAATGTTTTTTCTTTAATTGTCCCTTCTTCCAACATTTTTCCCAGGTTACCAACTATCAACCTCAGCTGCTTAGCTGCAAAAGCCTATGACTGCCTCTTTTGTGTAACAATTCACTGTTCTGTAGTGCTCTTCTCTTTTTCCTCCTTTTCTACCTTCTTGTTGGCTGTGACTACTGATGTCAGCTTTATGTGATACCATATTTTGTGGGTCAGGCTCTACCTTTATATCATTAACAGCACAAAATTGTCCTGACACCTGACTGATAATTCCAGTCAAATAATGTACAAAAATATTAACCAAGAAGATTCTTTATATAAAAATTCCTCAAGGAAACCCAAACCTGGACAGCAAACAAATTAATTCATTACATGCACCTATATTGATTAGCATGCATTAGGTTTTTTTGTCATTTTTACGTATAGATTTGTTGTATATAGCAAAGAGTTTTGCTCCATGCAGATAGCTGCAAGAGTTGTAGTGAAGCAGTGTGCAAGCATAGAGGAGGGTCTTGATCTGTTACATGTATGGTTTTAATTAGTCAATGATTTTATTTTACATTGAGCACCCTATATGAAGAAATGAAGGGGAAGTTCAGGTTAGATATAAGGAAGAATTTCTTTACTGTGAGGGTGGTGAGGCACTGGAATGGGTTGCCCAGGGAAGTTGTGAATTCCCCATTCCAGTGTTCAAGGCCAGGAGTCTGGGGCAACATGGTTTAGTGCGAGGTGTCCTTGTCCATGGCAGGGGAGTTGGAACTTGGTGATCTTAAGGTCCTTTCCAACCTTAACTATTCTATGATTCTATGATTCTGTGATGACTGTAGAAAAGATGTGGCCTATGATTAGCAGCAGATCTGCAGAAACTTCAAAGGAAATACAGTAAATGATTTACAAGACCATGAAAATTTTAATATAAGGTAAATGGGAGAAGCATGGGAAGACACTTAATATCAGTAGCATTGTTGCTTGAGTAGGCCTATGGTTTATTCAGTAAAGAGTCAGATATCTGTGGTAAGGTGGGCAAATATTTAATCACTGAAATAGGTGCTACAGTGGCAGAGAGCTCTGGGAGTTTTAACTTGCAGGAAGGTGGTTCATATCTCAAGGATCTGGCAAGTACCTGATTGGGAGATCCGCGCAAGGAAACTGGGAGTCATAGAATCATTTAGGTTGGAAAAGATCCTTAAGATCATGGAGCCTGACTTTTAACCTTGCACTGCCCACTCCACCACTAAACTATGTCCCTAAGCACCACATGTGCATGTCTGTTAAATACCTCCAGGAATGGTGACTCAGCCACTTCCCTGGGCAGCCTGTTCCAATGTTTGACAGCGCTTTTGGTGAAGGAATATTTCCTAGTATCCAGTCTAAGCCTCCCCTTCTGCAGCTTGTGGCCGTTTACTCTTGTCCTATTGCTTATTTACATAGGAGAGAAGACCAACACCTACCTCTCTCCATCCTCCTTTCAGGTAGTTGTAGAGACTGATAAGGTCCCCATAAGGCCTCCTTTTCTCCAGCCTAAGCAACCCCAGTTCCCTCAGCCATGCCCTACTTTGACTCCCATTTGCAGTACATACCCATTCATTTTTTCACAAGTGCAGATTAAATGATACCCTTACAGGACACAAGAAGTTAAATTTACGCACAAGCTCGACACTTCTTAATATTTCTTATTTGCCAAATATCAATAATACTTGCTCTAACAGTATACTGATGTCAAAGCACTGCCATGCACAGGTACTTGTTGAACTGTAAAAGGAGCTGATGCCAATTCATTTCCTCTCCTCCCAAATAAACTTAGCTTTTTCAAGGAGCTAAAAACAGAGTCCATTTGACCCCTCCCAGCACCTCTAATTAATCTGGCATGTATCATAACCTGCTGTAAAATGATCAGGGTTATTTGGCACCTTTTGATTTTCAGGTTCATTAAGTATTGTGTTTGTGAAAACTAGGGGTGTTGTGACAGGTTTCTCGGTGCTTGAATGAAAGCTCATATGTCTCATGGTGACTTGCTCAGTTCATAGTGACTATGGTTCAGGAGCTGGGTACGATTCATTTTCCACTAGACTTCGCACAAAGCTATTTGACTTTATACAGTTTCTCTGTTTTCCATCACTTTCCTTGTCTTTTTTTCAAGCTCTAAATTTGACTCTCAGAAACAGAAAAACACTTCAGAGTTGTGAATTGGAGCAGAATACGAAGGCAGAAGCAGAGTTTGTTTGTTAAGGACTTTATCTTGCAAGTACTTCCCTTTATTATTTTACTGCTGTATCTAACTCCACATGGGACAAACTCTTTGCTTATTTTCTAAAATCTTTCTTAGGCTTTGAGATTCTGTTTCTTTCATAAGAAAAGTGATGGTCCTCAGATTGTATTGGTTGTTGCTTTGGATTTTTTTTAACTGAAAAAACAGTTCTGTGTTCTGACTTTTTTGGCTTCTCTTCTGTCATCCAATTGCCTTTTATTCCCTCCCCTTTGTTTTTCAATTTTACAAAGCAATTAAAAAATAAATAATGAGAGTATATTAATTTCAGCCTTTTCCAAAAAGCAGATTTGGAAATTTCTTTTTTGTTATTCCAAACCCACTATGGCTTTATTTTCATAAAGCTTGCATTGCTGTTCTGCTTTTTTAAGTCTTTCTCTTTGGCAAAGAGTGTTGTCTGCATTTTTCTGCTCTTTATGAGTTGTGAATTACCTTTTTGTCCTCAGAAGAAAAGTAAATAAAATAATGAATTGAGACTGAGTATTAATTATACCCCACGGAGTCTGTTAGAAGTGCAAAAATAGATTACAGCATGCTGAATAAAAGATCACTGACAACTATTCCCTTAACATTCTAAGCTAAGGCTGCTCCATCTGCAAACATTTGTTTTGCTGAAGGATCTAAAAGGTTGTTAAGGCACATAAAAGGTTAAAATTTAAGCAGAGACAGGACTACCTAGAAACAGTAGTTCCAAGACAGCAAGTAGTTTTGAGGTCAAAGAGGAAACTTCGAGTGAAATACTTGGGGGCGCCCCTTGGATTCTCTGTGAAACTCTGAATTACTTATGAATTACTTTAATGAGAGAGCTTATGTTTATAGTGATAGAGCTAAAGCTATGGTCCTGTCTTTGGAAAAAAAAAAAAAGAAGGAAGAAAAGGAAAGCAAATGATGCATCTTGTAGTGCCTCAAGGGGCAGTTTTGCAATCATGCTGAGCCTAATTGATGAACATGTTGTGCTTGTGCTAAGTCCTCAAAGATTTCCCAGCACGTCAGCAGATATGCTACTATTCACAGTTCAGTTTGGTATTATTTAGTTTGTGTTGGCGCTGTGGAACTGTGGTGAAACAACATGTAATTTCATTCCAGCCAGTTCCCCCATAAAAATCATCCATCAGTCCATGGTATTATTCATGGAGGGACACCTGTGTGGCTGGATTGGATTAGATGAACAGTAACATCAAGTTTAAATAAGAAGGTGAACAATTTAATGGAGACAGATTTAAAACATGGAGCTTTGTCATCATGGGGAAAGAAAGAAGCAGCGAGAGATGCTGTGACTTCAGCTTCTTCAATAACTCTTGTTTACGAATGAGAAGAAACAGGAGAATCCAGCCTAAGGTAATAATGTTTGACATTTGTTTTTCTTGTTTGATGCACAAATGTTTGCATTAGATTATGGCATATCTGTTGTGAGGAATGGAAAATAACTATTGGAAAACAGAAGGAAGACCATTTGATCAGTTCTAAAATTTACCATCAATTTCATATGACATTAGATTAGTCATTATCTAAATTTGTTGAAGTGGAATTAAGATGACAATTTTTAATGAATGCATTAACATTATTAATGCCACAAAGTTAAGCACAGGAGTATCTCATAGGTTTTTGCATAAATGGTAAGCAAATAGTTTTTAGACTCCCAGAGCACCTAGGGTTCTGCAAGACATTTCAGATTGACCTTTAAGTTTACATGAGAGGATTTTTGCTTTATTAAAAATATATATATGTTATAGACTATGTAGATTGTATATTGTATGTGTATTGTAATATGTATTGTATGTATATTGTAATATGTATGTTGTAGAGTATGCATATTGTAGGTCTATTTTTCATATAGAAATCCCTGTGAGTTGTATTAATCTGAAATCAAAACCTCTGCCTTTTTAAAAATTTGTGTTTCTCAGTTTAAAACTAACATTGGGTCATTTTGTTTAAACTGACCTTCTACAGGAAAATCAATTTGAGAGGTTATTCATTGAGGTGCTATTAGTTTTCCATTAGAATAACCCCTCTGAAGTAATACAGTTGTGGAAAGATGCCCCTGGTTTTCTTCCCCAAGAGGTCACTATTTAAGAAGTATATCCGAATGCATATGTGAATGTCTGATGTCAGTAAAATTTGGGAAGGTATTTAGTAAGTGGGATTCTGAATTATACAATGAGTGCGACACCTTGATTCTTTTGGACTAATTTCTCAAGCTTCCACTCCCAGTCATCACAGGGGTGACACAGGCATTTCCCAAGATTGGTAGAAACAGCTGGAGCTCTTTCTTGAAAGGAAGCTCTTGCAGGCTTTCAGGGCTTGACAGGAAAGCTAAAAATTTTTTTCTGTCATGATAATGATCTAATTTGCCTATTATTTTTGTTTTGCCTATGATTCTTCAACATATCTAGAGCTATGTTTCGTCTGTGCCCGCCACTCAATTTAAATCAGCTTGTCTGGCCTTTGTCCACTTCCTGCTTCTCATGTGATTCCTTTTTTTTAGTTTGTGAGTCCAGGAGTAACCATATTTTCTGTTCTTGGACTAGTCCTAAAAACAGATTGATGCTGTAGAAAAAACTGTTTGAGAACTGATTTCTAGGCTGTCCTTTGTTTGCCTAGTCACTTTCCTAGAAATTATGATGTTGCCATGGGCCTGGTGGCTTTGTACAGTCAAAGAACTGTTTGGAAAATCTCCATGTACCCAAATTCTGTTTGAATTCAGTTGTGGACCTTTGATCCTAGGAATTATCTGTCAAGGTTATAATAATTACATCCTTAGCTATACAATGCCTTAATTTCCTCTTATGTAAAATTGCATTTGTAATTCTTATCTAGCTTTTGATCTCCTTTAGAACTGAACACCATTATTAACTTCAGGATTGGTTATTTTTTTGTTATTTACTAGGAGAAAGAGCAGATCGATGGTAGGAATTGTTAATAAACTTTAAAGAGCCAACATCCTTGTAAGTAATTCCAATGTCGGAAACTTGACTTTATCACATCCCAGGCTTTTGCACTCTTCTGTGGAAGACACACACAAAAAAGAAGACACATTTCTTTTTTGTGTCATAGTCACAGAAACTATTTAACTGGCTTTCCCGTTTCCAGTAGATTTGGACTAATTGGCTTGCCTAGTACAATCTTTGCCCAAGTAAATATATGCAAAACTTTAAATCAGCCGTTACCTTTGCACTGGTTTTGCAGCAGTCTTGTTGGCATAGTTCGTATGCTTTATTACAGCAAATAGAGCAGAAGTGATATAAGACATTTTCTGGCAATTCTATTCACATTATTCTTTAGGGATTTTAGGCGCCTTCCCTGTTTCAGCCTGCAGTGGCAGTGTTTGGCTTTCTCCATGCCGCTGGTCAAGCCTGTACATACGCCACAGTACAGGGCTGGAGGCAGTCTTCAGTTCATTGTTCTTCTGTATCTTTTATCCTTGCTCAGATCAGGAGTGCTGAAGTGCAGGAAGAGCACATTAAACAGCACAAAAGCAGAATTAGTCCAATTTTAGGGATGTAAAAATTGGGGATAGCTACTCTACATTATATGCATAGGATCATTCTCAAGCCAAGCCAATAAAAAAACTGGAATACTTCCACAGGAAAATTCATTTACCTTGAATATTTAGGCTAAGATGAAACAAAACCTCTTCTTACTGCAGAATGCCCATTCCTTTACAGGAGAACTTCTTGAATTTCCTTCACGCCTAATACTGTTCTACCTCACAGAGGTGTTGGCAAACTTAACAAATTTGTAGTCAAGGCTTTGTCTGTGTGATCACAGCTAGTGATTGCATCCTTGAGGAATTTACCTAACATTGGATTTAGCTCATTTAGTTAAATATATATTCAGAAACAGGTATTAAAAAGAAATATAGTTAAAAAGTCCATCAGTATTTTCTTCAAACTTAACAAAACCTTTTTGTAATTTATAGCTGAAACATTTTATGCACTGCTTTTTATTTCAGTGAACCATGACTGAAGCTTAGTAATAATCCTGAGAGGTTTCTCTTGCTTTGAAAGTATTGCTGAAAAACGCAGAAGAAAACTTTTTACAATTTCTTTTGTCGTCAGAAATGAGTTGGTCCTCTTCAGGTATGAGGAAAGAATCACTGTGAAGATGAGTGTTATTCCTGCATGACATCACACAGCAAATTTGAATGATCTAACAAGAAAGTAATAAGATAAAATGAGAATAGAAAGCATTACAAAAAAAAAAAACGGAAATAAATCAAATAAAATAAAGTACAGATCATTCTTCTTAATGGGGCATAGTTGAGTCCTTCAGATTCATCCTTCACTCCTTTCTGTGTTGACTATCCTGGGAATGCTAGCAGGTTTTCAACAGAGTCAAAACCCGTGTAAAGCTGTCTTACAAATCTTCTAATTAAAAGAATCTCTGCACTACAACAAACCAAGGGAATGTAGTATGCAGCTTTCTGCTACATACCCCACCTCATATACCTAGCACAGCTGGTTGAAAGAAGAGCACTAAGTGTCATTAGCAAGCACCAGTGGTGTTTGCAGTGGTGCTTCATCTATGTAGTACATAAGTGTGGTATCAACAGTGGACTGCACTGAGAATTTCTAGCATCACAGATCTATATTTTCACAAAATATATGTCATACTACATTAATGAATTCTCTTCTTGTGAACCTTGGTGAAAATTGCTCAGTAATGCTTAATATACCTGTGGGAGAGAAGAGTTGAGTGTGACTAGCTGTATGTGCTCACACATGACGGTTTGTCTGTATATGTTTGTGTGAGAGTGGTTTAACTTAAATAGATGTGTGCTTGTACTGTTTAATTTGTGTCCCAGAACATGGCAACTCCATGCATTGCTGGGGCTAAACCCGTCCTGCTGGTGTGACAGTCTGGGTTTTTGGCCGGTGAATGAGAAGTTTCTATTGTATGTGAGCACTAATACTGATACAAGGGAGTTAACAACAAAGCTTGGAAGAATGGAAAAGTGGGAGTGATGGAAATGGGAGCAATGTGCCTTTTAATAGATGCACCTCAGCAATTATATTAGGCAAGGGCATTGCTGGAGCACCATGAATATGAAAGAATAGCTGTCTCTCCTTTGTCTACACTGTGAAAAGTGGTGCTCATTTGAGGAGCATCAGTAAAAGTGGCAGCCTTCGAGAACAGTGTCTATGGGTGAGAATGTACTTCTTTGGACACCCTGGTTTCTGAGTGAAAGTAGAACTATTCTGGTTGTCAACAGATTTAAGACCAGCAGGGAACATGCCATTCCTTGGCTTTATGAAGTAGGAGAGCACATTGTATTTTCAGGTTTAGATACTCCTCTAAGACAGTGGGGGGATTAGAGATGCCTCTATCAGTGCTCCATCACACATACAAAATCCAAAAGAGGAATAGGAAAGACGGGATGGCAGCTAAGCCCTGTCTCAGTACCTACACCACTATGAGAGCCTGTTTATCTCACAGGGCAAAGCAGCTCTGCACTGATGCCAGCAAGAACCGCAGACCAAGGTGCCATAATTTAGTTCTCAGTAAATGACACATAATGACCAATGAGAAATCAACCCTTGAGGTATTACTTTTATTTCCCAGGCTGGCTGTCTTAGTGAATAGATTTTGCTCACTGTATAGCAAGGTCGCTGAGACAAATTTTGAAAAGATGCAAGTTCAAGTGTTTTTTGGTTTCACAAGCACATGAGCTCAGTGAGAAAGAACAGACTGAGACGGCAAGGAGAACAGCCAATCCTGTTATATTTGTCTTTCTTATTACTGACTTGCCATGATAAATATGGAAAATTATATTTGGCTAGAAGGAGGCTGAGAAAGGGAACAGATGGCCACCAAAAGAATACTAGAGCAGCTAATAGTCACTGGCATATTTCCGGGATAAAAATTTAAATCTGAAGCCAAGCAGAAGCACTATCCATTTTTCTCTGATCAGGGTACTGTATGAAACTGATCTTGCTATGCTCTGACTAGATGAAGGTGGGCTTCCTGAAATGCATTCACCGAACGGAATAAACAGCATCTATCCTGCAGTTAACGGCTCTTGCAGTTATGCTGACAGAAATAGTTGACAAGGTGGGGAAAGTGTTTATGTTTCTTCTGTATTTTGAGTGTGTGAGAGTGCCTTTGGTATGGCTTTTTAATATATTGCACGATCTAACACCTACATTGCATTCTCTCTATGTATTCTACAGGCTTGATTCAGTTTTAAATACAAAGAGAAGACAGTGCCCATTTATATGAGGAGACAATGGACTCTATATTTTACCTAGTTGTGCATTTAATAATTTATCAAATCTTAATGCATTTCTGATTTCTGTGGTCAAGGGGGTACTGAAAAAAGTGGCTGGCATTTTGGGAATTATGAAAATATGTCACAGTTTCTGATTTTGCAGGATGCTATATGCTCGGCTGTAAAACTCCTTATGACTGCAGACTAGGTAGTGAATAAGGACATTGTTCTATTTATTGAGTGATAGTTAGAATTAGCAAGGTAATACATGATTTGAAGGGCTGCAATAGTAGGAGATGATAGCTGGGGACTGCAGTGGAATATCGCAGCTGTAGGACAGGTTGAATGCTATAGGAGTAGGACAGCCAGGAGTGAAATGCAGTGGGATAGTACCAGTTGATGCAGTTTTAATTCAAAGTGCATCTACGAGAGTTAAACCAGTCATAACAGCTCAACTGTAGATCCCATCTTAGATGTACAGGATTATGCTAGAGCACCAGCGGGTGGGTCATGTGAACCAAGACCATTGAATAAGTCATTGTGTGGACTAACTGGTTAATCCACCTGCTCAGCCACCAGCAGGACTATTGCAGGCACAGATTAGTTTTTCCATGGATATAATATTATGGTATTTATTTATTTGGGGGAATGTTAGAAGAGTTGATCAGTTACTGGTTTTAAGGTGTTTTGAATAAATTTCCCAAAGAGCACTGACGAACTATAAGCCCTTAGTAAGTGGGTTTGGAGAGACAAAGAATTGCAGATTTCCATGGTTAAAAAAAAGGCTCAACCACAGCCTGATAGGCTGATATTTTTGCACTGTAAAAGGAGAAATGTCTGTCTCAGTATCTCATTATTCTTTCCGTAGTGAAATGGATTCCAAACTCTGGCAGCAAATGTTGGAGCTCACTCAGCCTGCTTCCTTAGCTCTTGCTGAGTATTAAAAACATTCTGTGAATTGTTCATGCTCTGCCTGTATACACAATATAATTTGAAGTTTATATTTAGTAATGTAGGTATCACTACCTATCTATTCAAAAGTATTGCTAAGAAATAAAATGCCATTTTAGAGTGAAAACTCTGCAGCCTGTATGGGTCTGTGAAATCCACTGTTTCTTTGGTTTTCAGTGAGAACTGTTACTTTCCCAAATGCTGGCTTTATATTGACTTGTAGTTAGAAAAGCACAAAGTGGTTAAGAAACTGTCTTTAAATGCAGTGTATTGTTTTCATAAGCTCCCGAAACTGAAAAAGTAAAGATAGCTGAGAATAAAGTGGGGAAAAGCATACCATGCACTAAAATTAATAGTCTTATTAAGAGCTGAGTTGATATACTTAGTACAGTTATGAATGTGGATCCCAGGCTCACCTTCATAACAAATATGATTCTGTCTTCAAATGTAGGACATTTAGTTTGCATGTAAAGTGTTTGTCTGTAAAAATCCTCTGTCACTGGGCTTTCTGTAGATCACCTATGCGAATTGACATTGAAGGATAGCCAAACCACAAGCATATTTGGTATACTGGGAGAAGTGTATTGCGCTCTAGGAAATTCATGTGTAGGAATGCAGTTGTCCAGTGATTCTATTCTGGGAGCATTTGTTGTGGTGGCTCTGGGGATGTTCTGGATTTACAACACATAATTCCTTACCCCTACCATCAGAGCTCCCATTTCAAAGATGGGAATTACTATGTCCTGCAAAGACAGGTCTTAGTACCTTTCCCTTTCCAAACAATCCCCTCTGCTCCACAGATATCGATGATCTTTCCTTGCAAACTGCACCAATTAACATAAGGTTAAACCCAGAGCTGGTGCTTTCAGCTTGTTCTGTATCTGAAGTTTACCATTTAAGCTTGAAGAATTACTTATTTTTATTATATTATTCTATTATGGGTTTTTTTTCTCCTCACACCTTTTCAAATGAAAACAAAAATACCTGTCATGGACACTAACTGCACGAGTTTCTAGTTGGCCTGCCTAGATTTAGTGGTGTCTTCATGGTGGATGGCTTGTGAGGCAGGCTGATACCAATCTCATGAAGTTTAACCATGACAAGTGCAAGGTCCTACAGCTGGGTCGGAACAATCCCAGGCACAGCTACAGGTTGGGCAGAGATGAGATTCAGAGCAGCCCTGAGGAGAAGGACTTGGGGGTCTTAGTCGATGAAAAAATGAACATGAGCCGGCAGTGTGCTCTTGCAGCCAGAAAGCCAAATGTACCCTGGGCTACATCAAAAGGAGTGTGACCAGCAGAATGAGGGAGGTGATCCTGCCCCTTTACTCTGCCCTCGTGAGACCTCACTTGGAGTGTGGTGTGCAGATCTGGTGTCCACAACATAAAAAGGACATGGAACTGTTGGAACAAGTGCAGAGGAGGGCCACGAGGATGATCAGGGGGCTGGA
>JASSUY010014346.1:21350-34225 GCA_032466535.1 Forpus xanthops | reverse complement strand
CGTGGAGACCTCATAGCAGCCTTCCAGTATCTGAAGGGGTCCTATAGGGATGCTGGGGAGGGACTCTTCATGAGGGAGTGTAGTGAGAGGACAAGGGGTAAGGGGTTCAAATTTAAACAGTTTATATCTAGATTGGATGTGAGGAAGAAATTCTTTACTGTAAGGGTGATGAGGCAGTGGGATGGGTTGCCCAGGGAAGTTGTGAATGCTCTGTCTCTGGCGGTGTTCAAGTCCAGGTTGCACAGAGCCTTGGTTGACATGGTTTAGTGTGACGTGTCCCTCCCCATGGCAGGGGGGGTGGAACTAGATGATCTTAAGGTCCTTTCTGACCCTAAGTATTCTATGATACTATGATCATAGTTGAAAGGTTGTATCAGATGATCCTTGAAGTCCTTTCCAACCTTGTATTCTGTGCTCCTATGACAGATTCTAGTTTTTGATGAACTGCATGCAATATAGCTGCGATGAAAGACAAGCAGTACTTCAACAGCATTATCAGTGCCAAGTGTCCTCTACAGCATTTTGCTTACAAAGAGAGAGAAGGCAGTATTATAATCAGTCTGCCTTGAGGAATACCAAATGAAAAGATGAGTAATGATTTTTTTAAAGCAGTAAAGCAAACTGTTAAGTAGCAGGGATTACTGGAGGGATTTAGTGTTAAACATGGACTGCAATAAAATACTGATTTTAACCTTTTTCCAGTCCACTGCCTACTGAAAGCTTTCATTAAGAGTTAGCATGTACTTTGTCAAAATGAGTCTGAAAGGGCAGAACTTAGGTCGGTGATGAACATGTCCTCTTCTTTCAGAGAGCTGGTCTAGCTCTGTTGGTATAGCAAGGCTGAAATATTTCTTGTCTCAGCCTTGGAAACCTGTGATGAAACCTCCTGTGAGATCTCCCAACCTGGGAGACACTGAACTGACTGAGAAGGTATGATGGATTGAAGTGAATGATATTTAATCAGTAACAGTTGTTTCAGGTAGCTGTGGGGTATACATTTAAAGACTGAAAACACAACTATTAATTGTGTTTGTTTTCCTAGTTACTACATAGCTATTAACATATTCTTCTCAAATTCAGTAGGAGGTCCCTGGTTTTTGAGCCAGTCACAGCAGTGCCGTAGGATAACAAAGTTATATGAGAAATTGAACCCAGCTTGATAAAGTTGCCATCAGAAAAAAAAGTAAAATTGCTTTCTTTAAAATTTGTATTTATGATTTTTTTTTTCTCCAGACTTTACTAAAGGGTTAAGCTTCATCTGCAGTGTTCAGATTTTGGCAAAAGTGTGTCTCTATCCTGCTGTTTGTACCTAATCTGGGCTGTATTTGAGGAAAGAAAACATCCTTTTACAATTATCTTATTAAATATTTTCAAGCAACATAAAAGAGGTTAATGGTCTAAAATGTATTTTCTCTGAGCATATTCTCTCCGAGTGGACCTCAAGAGGTGAACATGCAGCTTAGATCTTATGGATAGTTTGCATGGTACACAATCTAAGGACTAGGGGAAAAAATAAGGAAATCGTTGACATGATTTAAGAACATATACTCAGTATTGAGTGAGGGAAAACAAGTAAAGGCCTGCCAGAGGGCTTAAACTGTGGATCTGACTAATAGTGCCACGTGTGAGTAATACATGCAGATCGCAGGTTTGCTTTTGGCATGTGTTAGTTGCTAATGATGTGCAGGGTTTTATCTGTCCTTGCATGGCCTAAGTGCAGTTTTGCCTTGCCAAAACCCCTTTAACTGGCAGGGAGGGCCAGATCTTAGCTGTAAACTTTCAAACCTTTAAGACAAAATTTGTGAAAATAACGGCAATACTTGATTGTGGTGGGTGTTCCAAAGACAAGAGGGAGGAGAAAGGTCCTCTTCATACTGATGAAAGTGAGAGCTTTGTGTGACAAGCAGTATTGAAAAACCAGTTTAGGCTAGAAGCTCTGGCTTGAGCAAAGACCTTAAGAACAATGAAAAACATGCCACTGTTGCTGGGGCTTTCAACCAAAGTGATCAATAAAGGAAACCTTCTTTACAGAGGCAAAAATAGGCTCTGCCCCAGTTGCTGTACACGGAGACTTTCAGAGCTAATACCTAACAGTTGTGTCCTTTTGGTATTTGTAGCTGTGCAGTGACTAAGAATCCCACTTCTGTGTGATCCCTCTGCTATTTCAGGCTGTTCTGCAGAACACTGATACCCCCATCTCAGAGGAGAGGTTAAAGGAAAAAACAGAAAAAAATTGTGAAGTAGAGAGAAAAGAAATCATATTTTGTTGACTGTTTTGTGGTGCTGTGCCAGAAATGCACAGAAAGTAGTGCAGGGTGGTTGTATTTTATGTATTTATTTTAAAAACCTGATTAAAAGTATCTCACACAACTGTACTTGCTTGGACACTTTAGCATGCCTATGCTGTTGTCAGGAGCATGCTGTAGAGATGCCTGGGTTCACTCTGGTACCAAACTATGCATGGCAGTATGTAGGCCATGAGCTTAGCCTCCCTGGTACCATCACTAGACAGCCGGGTTAGCTTCTTTGAAGATACATAGGTGTTCTGACACAAGGTTAATTGGCAGAGTAAATTCATACTTTGTGACATAGTTTAATAATAAAAACTAGCTACAGTTTAGATAATACTTTGACTTTAATGGTCACACTTTTGGCTTCAGTTATAACTGTATATTATCTGTAAGCCATCTGGATAATTTATTTCAGTATCAACATTTATAATAGAAGTGGTAAGTCAGAACTGAAAGACACTATATGTCAGCCCTTTGGGGGATAGGCGTTGCTACATAGCAGAAGGTGCTATCTTTGTTCATTGGCCTTTTTTCTCTTTTGATTGTTGCTTGGATTGTGAAACTGATTTTTAATCCACCATTCAGCCACCTCCTACTAGACTTGTTAAAACCTTAGTTCAATGAATGGCTACAGGACTAAGTCTTTTATTGTTTAACTGTTCTATTCAGTCACTTTTTGATTGTTTTTGCTAAAATGTGCCCCATTGTAAGATAGTGAAGCCCTTCCAGTGAGTAGCAATTTGAAGACTGTCTCAAACCTGCTGTGTCTAAAATGTTGTCTTCTGACATTAATTCACAAGTTCATGCATTAATTTGCAATATGGTTTTTGCTTCAAAGTTTAAAGGAAGAATGTAAAATGCACAACTGAGTTGAAAAGACTCAGTAATGGTTGGATGTGACAGCATCCAGAGTCTTTCAGAGCCTGGCCCTGGCTGTAGAATACAGACCCTAACCATACCTGCTCTGGAGCACTTGCGTTCTGGGGACGACAGAGTGACTCCATTGATAGCTCTCTTGTACTGATGACTGTAACAGTATGTTTATTCCCACTGAAATTTTAAATTCTCTGGGGCAGGAAATAAAAATACTGATTCTGCAGTGGCCTTCAGTGTAGGTTTTAAGAGTTTGGTTTGATGACCTGAAGTTTTATGCGTTTGGAGATTTGGAGCCATACAGGGCTGAAATGTTCTTATAGTCCTGTATGCATCTTTCAATCCACAAATGCATCTGTTTAGACTTAAACCCATGTAACTTTTTCAGCCTGAGTAGAGTTATATCACTAAAATTTCCCTGTAATGTTCTGTATTTCATTGTTTATCTTGCCATAAGACTTTAATTGTTTCTCATCTGTGTTACTTTACACAACCATGAAGATAAGAATGAGAATGAATGAAATCCAGCAGGAATTCCAGTTTGACTTTGTTCCCTGTCTAGTTTTTTTTAAACTCTTTTGGTTTCGTTTTTTGGCCAACGTGCCCATGCTCTCTTCTTTCAGTTCTTAAAGAAAATGTTCCAAGTGCTTCGCTTTATCTCCGCTGGTACTCTCCCTGATTCATTGTGCCTTTCCTGCCTTCAAATTTCATCATATCCATGTTATATTCTTTTTCAAAGAATAATAAGTGTTAATGTGATTGATGGCTTGCCTCTATATATGTGCTAATGTAGCTATATTAGTACCTGTTTCAAACCTCTATCATATGTGGATTGCAGTGAATAATAGCAATTTAAAAAAAAACATTTTGAGCATCTTAAATTTGTGAACATCTGAGCGACTCTACTGTAAAATAAAGAAACAAGCTGTAGCCTTGCTTCCCTGCATATACCTTATGGAAGGGAAGTGAGTCAGTGTAATTAATACACAAAGAAGGGTGACATTAAATGATATTTTAATCCCATGTTAAATCACAACAGGAATTGGTAACTAAATAGGTGAAGATTATCTGCACTGATACAGCTACCTGAATCCATCCCATCATGGGGATGTCTATAGTGGAGGCATCTGTGTCCGATCTGGTTATCCAGACATCTTCGTTATCCCTGGAGAGACACTGGCACTCAGGGGAATTAGTCGTGTTTGGGGTTAGATGAACCCTATCCTGAACTTCCCACTTCCTTATTTACAGCAGAAGGAGCCTGTGGTAACTCAGAGGTGGGTGCAAACAAGTAGAATTCATTTAAACAGTCTAAAAGTTAGTGGTTGAAAATTATCATTGTGCCTCTTCAGTCAGTTCCTGCAGAACAAGTTACCACAGGAAGGCAAGTTCTCTCTTTAAAAGTAATGCTGATATCCTCAATGTCTCCGTGGTACTCTAGGGATTTATACACTACGGGTGCTGGTTTGACAGCTTTTGAAACTGTTCCAGCTAGATTTTTAAGAGGATGCTTGGACATAGCCAAGAGTAATGTAAAATAATTTATGCTGTTTTACATACTCCTTCTGGATCTGGCTTTTTCGTTATCTAGTCACCTGTGTACTTTCTCAAGCAGATCAACAAAGAAACAAAATAATTCTAATAATTATCCTTTGAGGATAAGGCAAGCCTGGATATTTTATCACTTTCAGTCACTTTTCCTGTTCATATTTTGAAGTGAAAATAAACCAGGGCAGTGTTAAATCTTGCTGTCACTTTATTCCTGCTGGAGGAGTGGTTTGATGACTCACATCAATTGGGAATTTTTCCAGTTTTAACACAGCATTTGGGGGTGTTGCATATTAAAAAAAAAAGAAAGAAACAAAGCAAGCTCCTCTTCCATGTCTTCTAGTGAAATGAGCATGAAAAAATAACAGCAAAATAAAGAAAACTCTGAAAAAGATTCTATTTTCAAATGTACATTTTGCTTTTTGTGTCCATAATGTCATTTTACTGTCTTATTCATAAGTTTGGGGTTGTATTCATGGGCAAAGGCTGAATTCCTAATGTAAAAAAGCGGATGCTATGAGTTCTCTGAAATATGTTGTGGACTCTCTTAAAATAGGTACAAATTGTACTTGATATCTCACATTTTCCACTATATAGGAATCTCCAAAATGTGATTTTAAGTGTCAGGTGCTGGATTCAGGTCACAGACCTGCCACTTCCTTGGCTGCTCCTGTCATTGCTTAGCTGCTTCTTGGAGTAGAAAGAGCAGTGCAGGGTGGGGGGCAGTAGTAACCTGCTTACTGTCATGTCCCTTTTTGCTGGAGAAAGGAAGGCTGTGCTGTTTTCCAGTATGTATTCTGGTGTATTGTGTAGACAATGCATAGAACAGCACAAGTTGATCTTCTTTAAAATATTCAAAGTGCTCTTGCCTTCCTTCCCCTAAACCACACATGGGCTCACTTAAGTTGAGCCCATTTGCTAACATTCAGTGTTTTCCCTTGCAAGATTTAGTCCTCGTCTTTTTTTAGTTTGCTGTTCTTCCTACACCCTCCTGAGCTTTCTCATCCTTCTTTGTCTACTGTCTTCATCTGTCTGGTTTTGCCTTGGCAATACTTTTTTCTCTCTGAGTGTTATTCCCTTTTCCTTCTCCCAGAATTTTTTGCTTTGTTTTTTTCTTTCTGCTTGATTTTTCTCTGCTCTCAGTGGTTTCTGCTAATTGTATTTTGCTCCCTTTGTCTCCCAACAGTCTCTGCTCTCTCATATCTTTTCCTTCATGTAGTTCTTAATTAACGTTTGGAGGTAAATTGGTGATTCTTATGACTTAACAAAATGACGTTGTTTAGAATCGACTTGTAAGGCTGGCTCCTTTTCTGTTGGTTATTACTTCATGTTATCCTTCCTCTTTATGCATATATAAAAGTATCTCATGATGGGTGTTATATACGAGGAGCAGATAAAGATTCTATAAATTTATGTTCTAGGTTTCCAGTAAATAGGGTGAAGAAGCAGTGGCATTTAAAATACAGATAATCATTGAAGTGTGTTTCCTTCACTGTAAAGGAGCCAGAATGATCACCAGGAGGCTTTGTTTGGGCTAGACTTGGACAGTCCTGTTGAAACTTGACTGATCTGATTTTCAAGTGTTTATCTTCTATGATTGTAAACTTAGATACTTTAGGAAATGGTGAATAGGATACTGAATACGAAGAGAATCCAGATAATTTGGCTGCTTTTTCATGACATTCTTACTTTTATTTAATGTAGTTTTCTGTCTTCCCCTGTGTTTATACAAAAGAGAAATTCTCAAGGGGTGGAAGCTTTCTCTGAGCCCTCAGCAAAACCTAAAGTAGCAGACAGAGTATTACTTGCAAGCCTGTTTTGTTTTGTTCTTCCCATTTTCCTTTTCCTTTTGACGTCATTATGACTATTTGTGTTAGTCTATTTTTTATACAAAGTTTCTTCTAGTTCCTGTCAGATTTATTTTTCTGAAAGACTGTTGGCAATCTGTTTAACATTGTGCATTGTTTAAGTGTTTCTGTAACAGCTGCCAAAATTAGGACATGTTGTTGAAACCTAAATTTATAGATGCTTCTTGCCAGCAGTGAAGTCAAAGTGTTTTGCGTTGCTCACGTATGCAGGGAAAGACTGAATGTACCAGAGTTCTAACTTAGTGGTTTGAAGAAGAAATTGACCGGGTATGGACATGTTTAAGTGACATCATTTGCTGACTCATTAGATGCCAGCCACCAGGGCCCAGACCTGGTAGTGTTGCAGGGGAGGAGAAGGCTGAGTGACGAACATCTACAGTTTTAGCGGTGTCACTCAACAAAATCCGCTTCATACCGTGTAGGGGAAGATGGGAGGAAAGGGAGGGCCATGATGAGCTACTGAATGATGTCACTACACATTTGCAGGGTGGATGGCGATGACTCACCACCTGCATCACTGTGGCTTCACTTCAGGAGCTGTTTGTAGCCAGCTTTTAGGCAAGGAAATACCCGGGTTCTCATGTGGTTGCTGAATAAGCAATGGGGAAGTCAGATGGAGAAGGGGAGAGAGTGTGAAAAGGAAAAAGGTAGAGCTAAAAGAAATCTTGAAAGTCTTAATGCTCAAGAGGTGAGCTTCCAAACCACCAAAGCACACTGAATTATCCATCAGCAATAGCTGATTATGATATCATTTAGATGACACACTAAGGGGGGGGGGGAGGCAGCGGCGATGTAAATAACTTTACCAATTGCAAGATCACCTCTCATGTGCAGACAGACCTCTGCTTTATATAAAAATTCCATTATTGTGGTTACTTTTAACTCCCTTCTTTCCTTATGGAAATATTTTGTTTCTAGCAGCCAGAACATTTTCTCATAAGAATCTTTAAAATTTCTTTTTCTGTAGTCTCCCAGTAAAAGTTTGCAGCTATTTCTCCAGATCACTTTCTAGTCAATAGTTGTTGTTGCATAAGAATAATGTTGCTTTAAAAAAATCAACATGGAGTTTCTTTGAAGAACAGAGCAAGAGCAAAAGCAAAGCAAGGGGATATTTTTTACATGTATCTGCATGTGTATTTTATCTATAAAATTAACAATACTCCTCATGGAAGTCCTTCAGAACAAGCTTTCATAGCTCTCCCTTAAGTGGAAACACCTCATTTTTTTTTCCCCATTTTTTGTGAGCATAGTATGTTTTTTTCCTATGTGTTCCATATAAGTACATATTATGAAGATTTAAAAGTATTTCTGTTCCTTGCAAAAAAGGAAATGTAAATAGAAGAACATATAAGATTTTGTCTGAGTGCCAGGTTATCAGTGTTAGGCTTTTTGGGGTTTGTATCCGTTTCAGTAAAGACTTTCCTATGTTACTGCTCTGTCCACTCTTAGCTAGGGAGAAGCACAATAGAAAAATCCCCAGTGGATTTTAATGTTGCAGTGTAAATCCAGGGCACTGGCAACTAAAGAGTGAAAATGGTATACATGAGAAACACACTCGAAATATAATTAGAAGGTTCCTCCTTTCGTGGGCACTGCATGCATGTTTAAAATTTGTCATCAGTACAATTTTATCTCCAATAATAATTTTCAAATATAATTTTCTGTATAATAGCTTGACTAAAAATACTGTTTCTGAAAGCTTAAACTTGTTCAAGATGTGATGTAAGAATAGGCAGATCTATTAGCTAAAATATTTAAAAGATGCTGTATCACAGAGAACCATACTTCTCAGGTTATGATTGTTAACAGCTTTATTGTTGCTACTAGTTCTTCAATAGGTGATAGAATCATAGAATAGTTAGGGTTGGAAAGCACCTTAAGATCATCTAGTTCCAACCCTCCTGCAATGGGCAGGGACACCTCACACTAAACCGTGTCACCCAGGGCTCTGTCCAACCTGGCCTTGAATACTGCCAGTGATGGAGCATTCACAACTTCCCTGAGCAACCCATTCCACTGCCTCATCACCCTTACAGTAAAGAATTTCTTCCTCATATCTAATCTAAACTTCCTCTGTTTAAATTTGAACCTGTTACCCTTTGTCCTATCACTACAGTCCCTAATGATTTCCTTCTGTAGACTGTATTGGGTTTTTTTTGCTTCCATTGGCAATGGTTATAGAAGCAGGAAGGCAGATCCCCGTGTAAGAAGCAGGTATGATTACAGGTAGCACACATGCATTTCAGATGACTGGACAGTGGTGGTTTTCCATGTTAAGTTTCTTTTGCTTGCTTCACCTCAGAGATAACCAAAGTGGTGTGTGCAGGAGCAGTGATCCAAAGCCAGTTCCTTGCAGTAATTGATGTCGATCTGACAGTCTCTAACAGAGGACTTCAGTGTCCTCTAAGAGTTTGTGTTGGCCTTTCAGTTGTTTTTTCAGTAAGGAACAAGCTGCAAAGGGCATGCTGAAAGATAGCTAACTTGTTGGATATAGAATTTCAAGGTTTGTTGTAATATTGGGAAGGTTGCTGTGAGACAAAGCCTTAATATTTCATTCAGTGCTGCCAGTGATTCCCAGAACCTAGACTGCACAGTGGACAAGCTGATTTACTCAGAAGTTGTACAGTGTCCAAATGAAGGAACTATAGGTAAAGCCAGGTAGATATTGGGTGTTATTTGGCAAGTGTGGCACAGTAAGCTGACATCGGTGTCTTGAGTTTGGCAGTTTTAAAGGTAGCTGATGATGCCCTTCCTGCTGTCTTCCATACATGCTCTCAGACTTTCTTCTTGTAAAAAACCCATTTTTGTTTCATGGTGTTTTTTATTTGGGGTTTTGTTGTTTTTGTTTCCCACGCCTTGTCACTTTCCTTCTAAACAATCAGGAACATCTTAACTGAAGTTTGACAGGGACAACTGTGTTCCTGAAGAGTTATGCTTTGGATAGATGATCACCACTTGAGCCCATGTCCCAGTGGGACACAACTCAGAGCTGAAGAGGAGAGGTTTTTGGCTTGCTTTGTGCTTAGGATGACAGATACTTTTTTGATGGAGATTTTTCTGAGAACAGTTTGTGCTCTTGCAAGGAGAGGAAAGGTGGAACAAGTCCTGTCCCTTGTTCTAGAGGAACACAGCTGAAAATGTCATCTTTACAGCTGAGAATTCACGGAGTATGAGAGCCTGATGATCTGCAGGATAAGGAATGTTGAAAACCTTGAAAGAGTATTTGGAAAAGCCAGTTATGTAGATGCTGTGGTGATGATCACAATATAAAAACTTTGACAGAACTTACTGAAAAACTCTCAGTCAATATCCTGTCAAAATATCTCAATTTAAAAATGTTTCTACTATGAGGATTTCTTACTGTAAAAACAGAAACAAAAAGTAAACTGAGAAAGCTTTTTGGAACAGAGAATGATAATAAAAAGGAGAAATTCTACCCTGGAGTTTAAGGTTGTAACATGTCTTCAATAATTGTGACCCAGTTTAAACCTTCTGGGTAAACCATGTAGCTTCATCTCCTAGGAGAGACAGGAATCAGAATGTGTGCAAGATTTTATGAGTCATTGCTTTAGACTTCAGAAAGTAACATATGCTTGACTCAGTCTAGATGAATAGAAACCTGTTTTTTTTTTTTTTTTTTTTTTTCCTTAAGACTGGAATTTAATTTGTCATTTTGCAACATTACAGCAATTTATTTTTTTCCATAAATTTTGAAGAAAAAGCATATAACAACTGAGTGGAAAAATAATAGTATTTGAAAATCTGAATAGCACTTAAGGCATTTAGGCAAATTGTAGACCTGAAAGAAAATGCTATTATCAAAAGAATTTTAATGCAGTAACGATTGTAAAAATTACAAATTACAAAAGATTATAAAAGGAATACATTAGAAATATTTCAACCTAGAAATCAGAAATTACGCTTTTAGTGCAGTGAGTTAAGACAATAAAGATACTGTATGTAGTTGGGTGTGAAAAACTTAGAAAACCATTATTATGCCAGAGATTAAATGTCTTTCAGCTTTGGTAGAAAAGCTGACCATGCACACCCAGTAAACCATTTGGCTTGCTCTAGTCAAGGTTTAGGAAAAACAGCTCATTGTTTTAACTGTCACTAATAACTTCTTAAATTACTGTGTTTAGCAACCTTATGTATGTGAAGCTGTTTTGTGGCTAGTAATAGCAAGCAATTGGCAGCTGATTTAAAGGACAGGAGGATGCATTTGAACAAACGTCCTGAATATTTTGAGGGTGGTTTTGTTTCCTCTGGAATGGATAAATTTGTAGGAACAACATTTCTGTTTTGCAGCAACTTGCAAGAAATGTTCTCAACTCTGTCCTTGTCCCTTCCAAACAAAACTTTCCCATGAAGGTTAAATACATGTAAATAATAAAGTTACCACAAAATAAATCATATATACAATATAATATGAAAAATGTTAATACATATATATACATTTAAGTACATAAATAATTAGAGAATAAAAAGTGCAATCATATTTGGGGTTAATAATGTTTTCTTTGCGTTTTACTGGGATTTATCCTGAGAAAGTAGTTAAGTAAAAAGAAGTTTAAATTTTCTTTTTTTTTCTTTGAAGAATGGCTTTTTGTCCAACCGCAGAATTCCAAACAAACTTTGGGCAGAGCTGGTTATTGGCCTGAGAGGAGAGCAGGGAGGGAAAAGCAACAACTTGGTGCTGGGTGTGCATCTGGTATAGCAAATACTGCAGAACCAGGAGAACTACCGGAATGAAGAATTCCTCTTAATGTCATCTTTTTGTTTCAGTCAGCACTTTGTTAATGAATAGTACAGCCTGGCAAAAGATCAAATGCCAGCTTATGTCAACATGGCTTAGTTTAAGTTATGTGGGTGACTTAACCTATGTATTTGAATTTCTTTTAACTTTAGCTGTAATTCCTTTCCCCTGGGTTTATAATTGGCCATTTTTAGAGTTATTGTGGCATATTTTAATGCTTTTCTTCTTTAATACCTAGTGCTTCCTCAAGTTTATCTATAAACTTCCTTCAAAGATTTATATATAAACAAAAAGCTCAAAAATTTGACTGTGTTAAAAATTCTTCAGAGGTATTAAGTATGTGACTTAGGCTGTATATTTATATATTTGGAAACAAAATATTTAAACAAGTGAAAAGCAAATTAATCTGTGTGTTTTGTGTGCCTTTTTTTTTTTCCTTTCAGAGAAGCAGAAACAAACCTGCCAGTATGGTGGATGCTCTCAAGTTTTTGGTTTCCACCCTGAGGTCTCCTGCAGTGTGTGTTTCCTTCCTACAGTGTTTCTTTCCTTTCTGTTTACCATGCTTTCCCATGTCCTCCTTATGGTGAAATGAAATTTTAAAATGATAGTACTAGTGTTGCCCTTTTTCTTGAATAAAAAACCATTGTTTGGTAAGTTTTCTCAATGAATGGTCTTCCAGTTTCCTCTGCAAAACAAGGAACAGCTACCATTAAAGGTATATGCTAACCTTCAGATTGACTTTTGCTTCGATTTGTATTAATAAGAACAGTGCTAAACAGCAAGCAGTGCCACCTGGGTGAAAGATGCCTGGCTTTAAGAACCAGGGTCCACTTATCTCTTTGGTACAACCAGGGTGCAGCTGTTTTGAAGGAAACCAGATTTTCCTCAGAATGTTTTGTAACCCCAGGTCAGGTATGAAAAACTCACTTTGGAAGGACAGCAGTGATATCACTATGAATATATTCACAGAATTATAGAATAGTTAGGGTTGGAGAGGACCTTAAGATCATCTAGTTCCAGCTCCCCTGCCATGGGCAGGGACACCTCCCACTAAACCATGCCACCTAAGGCTCTGTCCAACCTGGCCTTGAACACCGCCAGCGATGGAGCATTCACAGCTTCCCTGGGCAACCCATTCCAGTGCCTCACCACCAG
Organism: Forpus xanthops; assembly: GCA_032466535.1. Classification (NCBI taxonomy): domain Eukaryota; kingdom Metazoa; phylum Chordata; class Aves; order Psittaciformes; family Psittacidae; genus Forpus; species Forpus xanthops. The sequence goes on along the minus strand of JASSUY010014346.1, from coordinate 21,734 downwards.
TAAAGAACTTCTTTCTTATATCCAATCTAAACTTCCCCTGTTGAAGTTGAAACCCATTCGCCCTTGTCCTGTGCTACAGTCCCTGACAAAGAGTCTCTCTTCAGCATCTTTGTAGGAATGTTCTTTAAAAGTATCTGAGTAGATGATTCCAGTAGTGTTTTAAGTATAACTGAAATGTGGACAATCAGTGTTTCTGTGTACCTGAGGTTGCCAGGAGAATTGTTTCTTAAGAAAAGAGAAAAAAAGCATGTGTGTGTGGAAAGACTTGGTCCGGTGTCCTAACATATTTGCTCTACAGAAAATGGAAGAAAAGCACTGAACCTGCTAGTTTATGACCAGCTTAGATTAACCAAATGTGGATTAGCTTATGTACTGCTTAAAAAC
>JASSUY010014346.1:2576-21340 GCA_032466535.1 Forpus xanthops | reverse complement strand
ATATTTATTTTAAAAGGGGTGTATGGAATTTGGTGTGTCAGGATTTATGTTTACATCACAAAAAATTGAAAGCAGTACGTACAGCTGCTGCATCTTCTCTCCCCTCTTCTCTAAAGGAAATAAATAAGGGAGGAAAAAAAGAGCAAGGTGTATGAAGTTGAGTTCTGCACAGTGGTTCTCTGCCCTGGATAAGCTTAATACATGCACTTTAGAAAGGTATTTTAATCTTGACTGATGAATGTGTTGTAAACCTGTTTGGGATAAATATAATTAAGTTTTCAGTGAAGCAAAGACTTCTGTCAATTGACTTTGAAATACTGATATCTATTGGTATGTCATAAGGAACAGTTTGTGCAGTGTTGTATACATTGTTTACCTTGTCTGCACTTTTCCATCTGTGCTTAAGCAGCAGCTAAGTTTTGGGGTTTGTGTTTTTTTCTCCCTTTGCTGCAGAGAACTCTTAGGGTTTTCTTTTATTGGTAAAACCAAACAGACAGAACTCCGGGCTAGACCGGCTTCTTGTTCTTTTTTTTTTTTCCCAGACTATATGTATTTTCCTTAGAGGTTCCCAATTTCCATATCAGATTTTTTTGTCTTGTTATTTCACATCATTGAAAGAAAATAGCTTCTCTTATGTGGGTTGTCTTGAGAGTTTTTCCCCCTTATGCTCACTGAGGCAGTTTGTTCTAGATTCATTGTGGAAGCTATAGGCTTCTTGGAACCTTTGGCACAATGTTTTCCTACAAATCCCCTTTGAGTTTGGAAACTTCCAGTATCTCCTTGTAGGGCTCTTCATTTTTCCAAGCCTCTGGTCTCCTCTTTTTTTTGGCAGAGCAAATGACCACTCAAAAAGGAGATACAAGTTAAACCAGCAAGGTATCTGATACCTTGTTCTCTGATCTAACCCACAACTGCACCTGAACATCTCAGAGGGGGCAAACAACTGACATGAAAAAAAAAACAACTCAAAAAAGCTGAGCACGCGTACTTGTAAATGGTTATTTTCTGCTTTGCTTTGGCTTAAAAAAAGAAAAATGTGATTATGAAGCCATTTCGGACAGTGCAGAGTCTTTTTGAGCTTGTTTTTTGTTTTCATTCAATTGCAGCTTGAATAGTACAGCTTTAGAGACTTAGTGTGTCTGCTTTGCTCAGGCCTTGGACGAGCGCCAGTTGTCTGCCACTTGATCTGTACACAAGGTAAAATCACTCAAAAGCGTATGAAACAACTGAGAAGTTTATGGCAATGATAGTGCTGCCCATCCCTTAGTTTATTGTGATTTTGTACCTTAGGAAGCTCATTGTATTAGTTGCTGCTTTGAGACTGCAGGCACTGATTTCCATTCTTTTTTTTTCAGCCAGAGTGTTATGATCTGTTCCTCTGGATGTGGTTCTACTGACAGTGCCATCTTTTTGTTGCCTCTAAAATTAGGGCAGGCCAAAACTCCTCAGTGAGAACTTAAGTGTTGGCTCACTAAGCAGAGGTTCACTGTATGTCTGTGTGCTGATCAATACAGTCATTCAGTAACTCATAAAAGCCATTAAAGGTGGTGTCCACTGAATTCATAACAAGTCCTGAATAGCCCAGCATTTACCTCCATACCACAGCACTAAAATTTTTTATTTTACTTGGAGGTTAACAACTATTACTGTGATTTGCATTCTCTGGGCTGCAAAGGCTGGTTGAGTGGGTGGTAGGATAACCAGAGTTTGAAGGGTTTTCTCTTCTTTATTTGGACTTAGCATGCGATTTGTATGTTCTAATAAATTCTGAAAAAGAACCCAGATTTCTGGACATGTAATTTATGAACAGTCAAACTGAAGAAATTATAACATTGATGTTTCTGCAGCCTTTTTTATCTCCTGGCCTAAAAGGCACTTAGTTTAAACCTCATCTGTCATGATTTGGTAAAATTATTTCCAGAATGGGTTTTGTATCAGAAGTGATAATGGTGCTATTGGCCTAACCTTGGGGTGCAGTATGGATTTGTACAGATTTCCTTTTGGAAAGGAATCAAATGGGTCCACTTGCAAAAGTCTCAGCAGTGACAAAAGATAGGTAAATCCCAAGTAAGAAAACATTTCAAATTCACAGAAGAGAAGCAGAGGAGAAACAAAGGAAAACCTCAAAACCTTGTAATGAAGGTTTTATCAACCTGTGGAATAGAACACTCATTAATGATGTTAGAATTTCTTTTCTGTGATGCCTCATTTCATTTAAGTTCTTAATGCTGTATTAAATAAATCTTTGATGCCATTCAGTTTTACCTGACAAAAGTAGAACTCAATTCTGTGTTGGAATACCATCAGAGAGAAATGTTCTTATGCTTCTCCTAGAGTATGCAGGCATTCCAAGTTTGAACTGAAGCAGCGTATGTCTTCAGTTTTGTTTTTAACATCTTGTAGTGTGTTTTTAGCAATAAAGTATAAGTGTATCTCTAGGCATCCATTGAAAAGCCTATCTAGAGGCTTGCTTCTGGAATGGATCAGTTGATAACTTTATTCCAAGCTCTGTGGATATCACTTTGCTATGAAATCTCATTGTTAGTATGTTTATGTATTCTGTGTTAAATTTTGACAGGGTAAATATCTTCAGATGGAATTAAAAAAATGTTGCATTAAGAGGTCGAAGAACAGATTTAGTCAGTCAGTGTCAAGGGGCTGTGGTAGGGGAAATGAACTTTAGTTTGGGCCTCCAAGTTGTCCATTTTATCTCTGTCCAAAAGTGAGGATAAACAACTGAGAGAGCTGTCCTCTAACATTCTTTCATACAGAAGAGGAAAAAAATCAGAGCACTGAAAGGCCAAGTTTTCTCTGCAAAGCTGTCTGAACCTTTAGTCTCTTCCATCCCACAGACATATCTGTGGTGTAGCTTCTAGTGTTGACAACTCAAATGTGTTATCACAATGTGCAACAAAGCATCTTGTTCTTATTGAACCATATTGGGTCAAAGTTTGACCCAATGCAGGTGTGATGGTACTTAAGAAAAAAAGGTACCTATACTTTCTTTTAACCTCTATAACATAAAGTAGTCTATATTCAACTATTTGTCAAAGTAGTTTATTTCTGAGTTTTCTTAAAGGCAGTCCCTTTCACGGGATCATTTTTGCAGTGTTCTCAATGCCTGGTTCTGTCCAGCAGTAGATGTTTAAATAAGTAACGATATATCCAGTGCACTGTGTGATTTGTGTGAACAACACCAATGTTATATGTTGCACTAAAAGTCTGTATGAAAATAACTGTATGATTGTATAGTTGAAAATGAAGAGGTATTAAAGACCTTTGTGGAGCCTTTATGCGGTTCTGCATAGTTCTTAATGACATCAGACTTTTTTTTTTTTCCACTGTAATGTGAGTGGGTCTTTCACTGATGGGATGAATATTCAGTATTTTCAGATCTTAGCCATTGCGCAGTTCAAAGTCCTACTTAATAGCCATTTTTGAGACTGCACGGGGTACAGAAATGTCTGATTTGTTGTTTGGGGATGCTCACTGGTGTTTTATCGAGTTGTTGGCTTGTTTTTTAGCTGAAAAAGCCCCAGTACCCTGGGGAGGTTACTTGATGTAATCGCCTCTTGATAGCGGGAGAACTGAGGCACAGAAGGGAAGATGCACATGACCTATATGAGAACATATGTGGCCTTTCATTAGTGAGGTGGAAGAGACTAGATCATCAAGCTTATTTTCCAGCATGGTGCGTCTCTGGAGCTGCCCAGAGCCTGGGAGGTTCCCCAGCTGCCAGCTTGGACATTCCTGTGGCAGCTGAACTTGTGCTTGTGTAGGGATGGGTCTGGGTGGGCACAGAAGTCTCCCAGCATCTGTGACTGGAAGAGCACCTGCTGGCTGGGATGAGCAATGCTAATGGGAATTCTGCATGGTCCTTGCAGTTACATAGGGGACCCAGTTGTGGGCATACTGGACTTCCAAAAAGTTGTCTTGGAAGCTTTGAAAGGCATCTACTCTGGGTGTGAGAACTGAGATTGTGTGTGGAGGTATCTCTGGTCAGCATGTTTTGGGAAGAACAAGTGGCATGCTTGGTCATCACCATGCTTAATCAGGTGATGGATCATTGCTAACTTGGAGCTCTTCCACCGGAGTGTAAGGGTGATAAAACTCATTTAAGTAGTAGTATTATTTTAACTTTAGTTAAAAAAGAAAAATAGTTTCTCTTTTGTTTTCAGAAATTGCTTAAGTTTTGTATCTGAAGTATGTGTAAAGGAAGAAAGAAAGAGGCTGAAGCTCTCCTATTGTAGAATGGTTAATCCCAAATAGTTGAATTTTACCTTGACTGTAAACAAGTGTATGTAGTCCATGTTGCACAAGTCATACCACTATTTTCATAGGTGGCCCTATGGTCTGTGGTGAGGATAGGATCTTAAAATGATGCTAACATCTGTGACATTGATCTTTGGGGTTTTATGGGTCACAGACAACCTGATTCCAGAACCCTTGGTGAATTCTGTTCTGTTTTGGCAGTGTCCTGTGGCACAAGTGGCGGGTGGGATTAGGGCATGTGTGCCTGTGGTAATGGCTGAGTGTTGGTGCTGGTCACAGCAGCACTGCGGCGTGGGCCTAGCTTGGCCTGGTGCGTGTTCATTACCAGCACCAGGGTAGCAGTTAATGAATACTAAATACATAAGGGAAAATTAAATACAACTGTTCAAAGTACATTAGGAGGAAATTAGAGGCAGGCAGTGAAATATAAACCCCAGGTATGCGTAGTGTTTTCCATGCCTGATTTCCAATCCGTGTATGAAAGTAGTGATTTAATAGTTGATTCTTTGTGACAAAAATTATTCAAAGAGCCATATTTTTCAGGGCTCTCGATCTGAAGCTATCCGAGGGTGCCCCATACAGCTTAGATAAGGAACCGGGAAGGAATCCTCCGTGCCATAAACCTTTGTTTCGGGATTTCCCCCCTCAGAACTCCCCTCCGCGCACCCGGTGGCAGCGGCTGCGGTAGGACTCGCCCGGGAGCCGTGTCGGCTGCCGCTGAGGCGAGGCGCTCCCCCCCTCCCCGCCCGCGGAATGGTTCCTCCCGCCGCCGTGCGCAGTCATGTGCGCGGTCCTGCGCGGCGCCTCTCGCCTCGTCCCCTCAGCGCGGCTGGGCCGGGCTCGCACAGGCGCCGGGTCCTGTGGCCTCCTCCCGGACAAAAGGGCGTAGGGAAGCGGAGTCGCCTGGGCAATAAGGCTGTGGAAAGCGAGGGCAGGCGGTCTCGGTTGTGAATATTTTCTGATTTTTCCAGAAATCAAGCAGAAGATTGAGCTGCTGATGTCAGTTAACTCTGAGAAGTCGTCCTCTTCAGAAAGGTACAGCTGCATCTCCTGCATGAGCGGTTTATGGTGTAGCATTGCCGAGCAGCGCGCAGGGCTTTGCTCCTTCCCTCTCACGTTTGTTGGCGTTCTGTACGTTTTGCATGCTGGTTATTGTACCGCAACCATCGAACCTCTCGTTTTGGTAAAGCTTTGTGCGTTTTTTTGCAGAGATTTCTTTTATTATGTTATTTTTAACGAAGCCTGCCGGGTTGTGGCATGCAATTCATGCTACAGCAGGCTTGTGTGTGCTGGTGCCGCAGACCCTGCTCCTTCCCACTGCCGTGCAAACAGCATCTCTAAATTCGCCTTTAAAGACCTCGCATTCTTGTGTTGCAGGAAGCCGTGCCTCGGTTGCAAAGGGTTCCTTTCAATTTAGATGCATAAGCGATAGAACTTGGTGAAGCGTTTCTTGTCCTGTTATGTGGAAAGGGAGTGTCCTTTGCAAAGTAGCTCAGCAATCGCAAATCCCCCAATTAGTCACATTCTGTAAGATAGATGTGATCCTTGTTCAAGTCTGTGCTAGGAAATGGAGCAGTCGCTGCATGCAGTAATGGTTCATGCCTGCAGGTAAGGACAAAATGACTCAGAAGTGTTTTTAAAGCAATTATTTTATCTGTCAGTCAGATTATTCCAATTTCAAGTAGCTGTTTCGTTTTGAAGAAATATTCTGGGGTACTAAATGTGCATTTAAGTTTTCTGACGTAAAATCATCTGCTGATTATTTTGTTGATTTTTGGTGATCCAGCCCTGCTCACTCCTGCTTTGCTTGCAGCTGAATTCAGAGACAGATTTGTATTTTCAGAATTGCTTAAATCCAAAGCAACAGATTTTTTATTTTCTCCCAAATAACTTAACACTAATCCTTTTGGCTGTATGCAAAAGACCATCCGAGTGTTCTGTTTCGCCATGTTAACGTTGAACAGTGGCAAAACCCCTCATATTTAAGCACTCAAACTGTATGTTTAGATGAAATTATAATCTGAGTATATTTTAATGAATGGCTCAGTATAGAAGGACATGGTAATGCACCGAAAGCTGTCTTAAGGAAGCAGGCTAAAAGGCATCTTTCACAATGAATGAGTGCTGTGTGGCATGGTTTTAAAAAACAAATTGAGCAACCTAATTAGATTTATAAGTATATTTGTGTTAAGATACGCAGAAGCAAACTGCATTGCCTTTCACCAGCTGTAGTATAACAAAATATCAGCCTTGAGGAGATACAGAAAATGGTGAGGGGGAATGGGTTGTTAAGTCACCTTACCAAAATGGAGAAATACAAGAAGAGCGTTGAGAGATACTTTATTTATTTATTTATCCCAAATTAAGAAACATGAAAGAAAACCTTAAGGTTTATTTGTTTACCTCTATCCCACCCTGATGCCTGAATTTCTTAAATACAAGACTAATAAAATGGTGATGATAATGGGGTGAAAATAGTAAAGAAAACAGGTGTTAACTTGATTTTTTGGAAAAGCTTTTGTTGGCATTGTGTGGGGGAATTTGGTATGCGCTGTAGATATTTATTTTATAAATACGGATGTTACACAGCACCTGAAAACTGATCAGCCTGGTTTTGGGCAAAATGTGCTCGTAGTTGAACTAATGGTAGTCCGAGACTAATGGGTCCCTGTAAAGGATTATAACACATAGTTAGAAAATGATGCATTTGTCTGAGATCCATTTAAATGCCATTCATTAAAAAGTAATATTTTTATAACAGCATGATGCTTTATCTTGTAATAAAGATTAAAATGTGAATGTTAATTTGTATATGCACATAGATTTCTTCTGAGGATCTAAATACATGGTACTGTTCATCTGGAGATTGATTTGACACATCAGCTGCATGATTTCCATGGTTAGTTGTAAATGAAAACAACTTTGTTTAATCTGAGATTTATTTTTTTTTTTAATAACCACATCTTTTCAACTATCTAAAAATAGATGGAATTTTTTTTTGCGAGCTGTTATGAAACAGTGCTGTCTCTCCTATTAGCTGCCAGTTCCTTTCAAGGCCCTTTTAAAATTGCTGTATAAAAGTTTTTTAAGAGAAAATAAACATTATAGTATTGAGAGTTGGAACTGCTAAAACTGTCCTCAGTCTGCTCTATAGCAAAATTGCAGTGTGTCTTCATACCATACAAACGTGAAATTATGCTGTGTTTGACAAACAGAGGAAAGGAATTTTTGCTAGTATATTTTATGTCTGGTTTTTACCCTTGCTTCTGATGGTTGGACTTTTTGAGAAGCTTGAATTCTCTAAGTAGAAATGTCAGGTGGAAGATCTGAAAGAGTCCATGGCTTGTTTCTGATTTTCCACACTAGTAGAGACCGCTAGACAGTGCTTGCATAGCAGGAGGGGAGGGAGAAGAGATGCTCTGTGCATTCGCAGAAACATAAAATGGGAATAGAGGAGCTTATTACTTGCCTCTTTCTTTGGTTGGTTTTTGTTTTTACAAGACAGTTTAATATTTGTAGCTTTTGTTGCTCACTTGGTAAGTTCAACACGTTATCCTATCCGAGGGGAAAAAAAAAAAAAACTGAGAAGGAAGCTGGAATATAATGGGTGGCTTGGCTGGAAGATCAGCATGTTAGAAATCTTCCAGCATTCTCTTAGCATAGTTGGTTGGCTTGATTTTAAGAGGCTTTTAGGAGACATTAGGAAGAAAGTGAGGTGAACCCTTTTATTGAGGATCCTCTGAGACATTAGAGACATTTCAGCCTTGAAAAGTGAATAATTACAAGCTAGAGGCATTAATTCATAGTGACATCCTTCCTTTCCCCTTACCTGCGCCCTAGAAAAATGGTAGTTGCAGATGAAGGGGATAAGATAGCTGTGTTTTCATGTGTTATGGGATATTTTATTAAGCAGATACTATCAGACAGCATCTGTAGGTGCTAGATTTCTAAGTAGTTAACGTTCCTGCTGTATGTGTTAACAGCCTGTGGCAAAGTCCTTGCTCCTTGTTGATAAGGTAGCTCTGGTAACTGTGGTTGCCAGTGTGCCCATGAACTCTATGGTGGATCAGGTAACCTGAAGCTTGTTACACTGAATTGATTTGTTTGGATGTCTAAGCTTTAAGTATAGTGTGAAAGTGTTTTCCTACAGCATGCTTACAATGTAGCATACACCTGGTTTCTTTATTTACTAGGCAGTAATTTAACTACCATGTTCCCTCATGTTCTTTATATTTCAGTGGAGGCTGTCTGAGGTTACCTTCCCCAGCCTTACAAGTACCATTAGAAAGCAAGTACTGGCAGCCAGATGGAGGAGGATGGCCTTTTGGGACACCCTAACCCCCCCACCCCAAAAGCAAAAATACTTCAATTTCTGTTGTATGAGTTACACAGTTCTCATGCACAGTACAGTCAATGCTTTGAGCTGTACAGATTTTCTTAATTTTGCCTTTTTTAGGGCTTTGTGGTTTCTGTTTTGAGAAAAGTCAGTTCTTCCACAGGGACCATTTCCTACTCTTTAGATTGCAGTTCTAATGTATATATAGTATTTTTCTTTGTCATAAAATTTAGTGCAGAGAACTCGGTACTTTTTTAGCTCTGTTTTTTGGAATCTAAATTTATGTCATCTTAGCAATGCATTTTGACTACAGGATATTTAGTGGTAAAGGTTGTTAGCAAGGCTGAGAAGTCTGAAATATTTGACCTGCCTTTTTATGTCTTGCTGCAAAGGCTGCGTGTCCAGGCTGCCTTACAGTGAATTTCTGCTTCACTGTTTTTTAAAAGGAAATTAATAGCAGCTATTCATGAGCAGTTTTAAAGTAGCTAACCAGAGTGTGTGTAATTCGATTTTCATTATTTTGAGGGATTTCATAAATAGTAGCAAAGGGTGGATACTTTCAAATGACAGTAGGTCAGTAAAGTTTGGCATTCAATATATAGAAGTATTTGGAGTGGGGTCGTGCAAGGTTTAAGGACAACTACTGGTTTTCTGTGGCTTTTTTGTTGTTTGGGTTTTATTTTTTTTTTTTTTAGCCTTGGGCTATGTATACCTCTCTCTCTTTGAAATTTATCTTTGTAAAGGAAACTAATGTGTTAGTACTTTTACGTGGTTTCTTCATCAGGTCATGCCAGGAATGCAGTCAGGAATAAATTAAAGGCAAAAGAAATCTAAAATAATGAGGAGGAAGAAAAAAGCTGGAACCTGTCTCCTGCCTTTTCTAAGAGACATAATGTTACTTGATGTGAGAGGCAATGTGGAACAAGTTTATGATGCTGAAGGATCCTTTTGAGTTTAGGAAAGGGAGGGGTTTATTTAATTTTATTGTGGATGTATTACTTCTCCTGAGGCAGAAGTGTCACTTGTAATGGAGAACAGAAATAAAACACATGTTTAAAAGTAGAAGAACCTTCAGTTCACAACATTCAGTTTGAGTTGATGTTGCTGTTTATCAGATAAATGTGTTGGAATAACTATTAGATAGTAGGGCATTATAAGATAATTCTACTGTTTTTTATGTAGCTAACACTGAAACAATAAATACTGTCAAAATAATGCGACTATTTCATCAGTTCCACTAACTTCTAAGCAAATTTTGAAATACCATCTTTTGCTGTCTTCCTGCTTCATTTTTTTTTTAATTGTTGAAGAAATATTACCTCACTTCCATTTTGAGGCAGTCCAAATTTATTTTTAGTAGTCAGAGGACTTTATTTGCTTAGTTTTGTTTAAAATATCAATAACAATAAAAAGAATATATATTTTTTCCCCTTTATTTCAGACTTGCACACTGCTACTGCTGTTCATTGTATTTTTATCTTGGAAGTAGGAAGGAAGTAATGCTATCTTAATGTGGGCCCTAAGTTATTAATCCAAGGAGGCACTTTCCAGACTCCGCTTAGTGACAGTGTGCCTCTATAGCTCTCTTAGACTAGATACTTAATTTTAGATTACTAAAATTGGACCAAACAGAACCCTATATTTTATACATTTTTAATACGAAAGATTTCACAGACTCATTGTTCTAGAGTGCAAGGCTTTTAAGTGAAGTATGAAAGGGTTGTAGAGAGAAGGAATGCTGCTGCAATGTGCCATTGTGCTAGTCTAGGGGAAAAAAAAAGGAAATAGTCTGTGGAAGCAGCCACTTGCAGAGCAGCTTTTTCACTTGTGATATTTTTAGGGGACACAGCACTCATTTTAGAGTTAGTAGTGCTTATATCAGCTCATCAGTAGGCTTTGAAAGGATTTAAAATTTGAAGTATATTTTATTTTTCAGTGATGGACTTTGTGTCTGGAATTTCTGCTATATGCAAGAAAATCAATGTCTTTGGTATTTCATTACAAGTGTAATATGTCATAAGTATTCCTACTAGTCAGTGATCTGTTCATGACTTGGTATTGTTCAGATGTGTTTTTGTTTTCTTCCTTTTTTGTGAGCCTTCTGTCATGCAGTTATGAGACAGTTATTACAAGGAGATTTCTGATATGCCATTTAACAACCACATATAGTGGGGTTTGGCACTTACTGTTGTAATTACAGAAATTTAGGAAAGGGAGAGGTTTAAGATGCTGGGGGGTTGTATGAGATCTTCCTATATGAGACCTGCTCACAGGAAACTAATTGAAGCAATCGAGTGATGATGAGAACAGTTAGTGGCAAAAAAAAATGTGCATGTAAAATACTTGAAAACTGTGACTTCAGCAATACACTTTGTCTGAGGTAAACATGTATTTCAGTTTTACTTCATGATAAAATAGCAGTAAAAAAGCAATGGGTCATTTCTAGCAAAGCCTTTTGTATCACAAATTCAATCTGTTTCATGACTTGAAACTTTTTGCCTAATCACTGTCTTAATCCTGACTTCACAAAATGGCATAGTATCATAGAATAGTTAGGGTTGGAAAGGACCTTAAGGTCACCTAGTTCCAGCCCCCCTGCCATAGGCAGGGACACCTCCCACTAAACCATGTCAACCAAGGCTCTGTCCAACTTGGCCTTGAACACTGCCAGCGATGGAGCATTCACAACTTCCCTGGGCAATCCATTCCAGTACCTCACCACCCTTACAGTAAAAAATTTCTTCCTCAGATCCAATCTAAACTTCCCCTGCTTAAGTTTGAACCCATTACCCCTTGTCCTCTCACTACAGTCCCTCATGAAGAGTCCCTCCCCAGCATCCCTATAGGCTCCCTTCAGATACTGGAAGGCTGCTATGAGGTCTCCACGCAGCCTTCTCTTCTCCAGGCTGAACAGCCCCAACTTTCTCATCTTGTCTTCATACAGGAGGTGCTCCAGTTCCCTGATCATTCTTGTGGCCCTCCTCTGCACTTGTTCCAACAGTTCCATGTCCACATCAGCCCCCCTGACAGATGGTGGGGGAATGTTACGTGATAGGCTGTATGAAACAGTATGATCCCATGGCAGATGACCGTGTTTCTGTGTGACAGTGCTCTAATACAGGATGAGTTAGTAGTTTTCTGCACCTTCACATTATATGCTTACAAATGAAGAATAAAGTATTTAGCTCTTGATATCATTCAGTAAATTTACTGTGATATGCTGTGTGTATTTTCATTGATACGCAGTTGATGTAGTTACCAAGAGATGCTAAGCAACATATTAAGCAAATGTATGCCAAATAAGGCATTCTGTTTTGTTGCATATTTTGTGTGTTGTAAGCATATTATCAGGAGACTGTGGCATTCCTCAGCTCGTAAGTGGCTGTGAATCCTGCTGTACAGTTAAGAGGAATAGTCTTTCTATTGGATTGGAAAATACCTGTTTTGTTCAAAAGATACTGTGACAAGAAGGTCTTTTACTAGTTGTGGTTTCCAGAATTTTACACTCCTGAGTCAGTATCTGCCCCAGGTGCTTCTCTGTTTTCATCAAGACTCCCCTTAAGGCTTGAGTAAACCCTCTGGAAAAATCTAGACAGTCACTGTTGCTTTAAAACCAAATGTGAAAGTCATCTCATCTGGTGTGCCTACCAAACTCATGCTATTCTTTGTGACTAGACAGATAGTGACTTGCTGTTTCCCTTTCTTTTGCTTCACACTTTTTCTTTTTACTCTTTAAAGCTCCAATTGCAAAACAGATATGTGCAGCTCCGTGCTCTGCCTGTTACTTGTACTACGAAGACAGGATGAGAGAGATGGGGCTGTTCAGCCTGGAGAAGAGAAGGCTGCGTGGAGACCTCATATCAGCCTTCCAGTATCTGAAGGGGGCCTATAGGGATGCTGGAGAGGGTCTCTTCATGAGGGACTGTAGTGAGAGGACAAGGGATAATGGGTTTGAACTTAAGCAGGGGAAGTTTAGATTGGATGTGAAGAAGAAATTCTTTACTGTAAGGGTGGTGAGGTACTGGAATGGATTGCCCAGGGAAGTTGTGAATGCTCCATCGCTGGCAGTGTTGAAGTCCAGGTTGGACAGAGCCTTAGGTGGCATGGTTTAGTGGGAGGTGTCCCTGCCCATGGCAGGGGAGCTGGAACTAGATGATCTTAAGGTCCTTTCCAACCCTAACTATTCTATGATTCTATGTAGATGGTCTGTTTATACGACTTTGTGGCCGTTTATGCTTAAAAAATGTAACCTCTCTGTACTGATAAATGTATGCTAAGTGTAACTTTATCACAGAATCACAGAATGGTTTGGGTTGGGACGGACCTTGAAGCTCATCAGGTTCCAACCCCCTGGTATGAGCAGGAACACCTTCCACTAGAGCAGGTTGCTCAAAGCCGCATCCAACCTGGCCTTGAACACTGCCAGGGATGGGACAGCCACAGCTTCTCTGGGCAACCAGTGCCAGTGCCTCACCACTCTCGCAGTAAAGAATTTCTTCCTAATATCTAGAATCATCGCAACTTCCCTGGGCAGCATCTCTATCTCTCCTCTTTCAGTTTAAAGCCATTCCCCTTTGTCCTGTCACTACATGCCCTTGTAAAAAGTCCCTCTCCAGATTTCTTGTACGCCCCTTTAGGTACTGGAAGGCTGTTCTAGCATCTCCCGGAATGTCTCCCAGAGCCTTCTCCAGGCTGAACAGCCCCAACTCTCTCAGCCAGTCTCCGTGGGAGAGGTGCTCTAGCCCTCTGATCATCTTTGTGGCCTTTGGACTTGCTCAAGCAGGTCTACGTCCTGGTTGCAGTACTGCAGGTTCTCTCACAAGAGCAGAGTAGGTTGAGATATCTTCTTGTCTGCTAAAACAGCAAGCAACTGTAAATTGGTGATACCCTCATTTAATAAAAGATAGTATTTTCTTTTCTTGAAAGGTTATGAAACATATATTTTAATGTTGTGTTGGTTAATCGTGAAGAATTTTTTTCAAGACCTGGAGAAGTGTAATTCTGTTTAAGGGAGTATAATTTCTTAAAGCTACTTCTCATAGTGAAAAATGGCATTTTGGAGTAACACAAAAAAATTTTAAGAATTCAGTGCTTTGTTTTCATGAAGCAACTTTCTGTGCCCCAAATCTACTGGGATGTTCACTGCCTTCCTAAGAAGGCAAGGGCTTGTCCTCACTTCTGTTGCTTGGTACTAATGTGCATGGGAATAAGGCAGTGTATATATTTTCTGGGGGCAAAGAAGGCCATATTAGTACAGAAACTCTTCTTAAGCTATGTGCTTGTGTTGTCAGAGCTTAAATAGTAGTTCTGGCAGAACTAGTAAAATTGGTTTTGTTATTAATACTACTCTAAAGAGACCATGCTATTTTCTTTTGTAACTACTGTATTGTAATATCCAGCAGTGATTTTTCTGTGGAGGTGGAAAAGGTGTCTGAAATTCCTATTGGTGTCAGTGGGCAGCTGTTTTGTTATTCTGTATCCAGCATCAGGACCTGCATATTCTCATTGCCTGTCATCTAGAGCTGCTGTGGCCACTACCCACAAAAGCATTCAGTTCCTGCCATGTCCACATACCAAACAGATGTATCAACCTCTGTTTATTTCATGCTATGAACTGGAATGGAAGATGTTTGGAATTAGCTCTGCTCCCTCTATAAAAGGATTACCTTACCCGTTGGGAGACCACATGTGGTGGTTTCCTCAGCGTGATGCTTTTTCATCCCCAGTGTGACAGTGTAAAGCCTTTCTGACAGCTCCTGTTGCATATGTGAGAAGAATCAGGAATTCCCACTGCTGCTTGATGTCATAGCTATGAGAAGTGTCTGCTTCCAAGATGACTATAATACAGCTTTGGACCAAGACCTGCCTAAGAGATAGAGAAAAGATGATCAACCACAGTGATTCAGAAGTATGTTTTTGTCAGTTAAAACATTTCATTTCTAATACAGTATGAATAAGAGTCTTTATATACTTGGTTTGAAGTCTCACTTGGCTTCTTCCCAGGTAATTAATGTTTCAGAGTATTAGACTAGAAAGCCAAATGAAAAGATAGAGCCTTCCTCAGAGCACTTAGTTTCACAACAGAAGTGAAAGAATGCAGAGCTTTGAAATTACTGGTGATCAAGGAAAAAGTCTTCCCATTTCTCAGAGGTGCTCTTGATATCTGTGGGTTCATTACTGAAATGATGAATTAGCACAGGCCCTCTTCTCTGGGGACCCTGGCTATAGCATGCTGCCAGAGAGTGCAGGAATTCTTTTGCAAATCACTAGTAGTCAAAGATACTGTTGCTCTTGATGGAAATCTGTTTACAAGTTTCCCCAAGGGAAACTTGTATGTTAAATTTCAGGAACATATTAAATATCTACTTTGTTTCATCTGTATTTTTGCCTTATTTGTGTTACTCTTCTGTTGTGATGGTATACAGTTGATCACTGTCTTGAAAAGGAAGTGGATAGGAAAGACCCAGTTAAGATTCCTCTGTACTGTGTTTAGCGCATAGGAATTTCAAGGGCTATTAAAAGCACCAGAAGACATCCAGTTGAAGTAGAATGGTGCCTGAGAATGCTAATATTTTTTTTTTTTTCTTTTTAACTATCATTTAAATACTCAGTGGTTTACCAGATATCTTAGCAAAACTGTGGAGTGTGTTCCAGTAGATACCAGTACAGCTTAGGCAGGTACGGAGTACGCCAAGCTCCAATCTAAGGCACGTTTGCACACTTCACTTTAAAAGGATTACTGATAGTTGATAGCTTTGCTAAGAAACTTGTTGAAGGTGTGCACACTTTTAGCCATGCCAGTTGTTAGAGGTAGCCAAATGTGGAGGCCTTGGGTCCCAGAGGCATATCTCCTGTCCCAGTTAAATAGGTAAGCACAAGGCTGCTGTGGTTCTGTGTCCCCAGAGCCAGCCAGCAATGAGACTTATTCCCAATAAGTGTGCATGCATGTAAACATGCTCCCATACAGCAGCTGGCTGCATGGATCAATAGAGACTCATACTAGTGCCTTTAGTGGCACCCACAGAACACTCAAGAACTGCACAGAAGGCTCAGTCCATTTCCTCCTTTCCAGCTGCTCAGGATGGATGTTCTCTAGTGGAATTTTCATAGAAACTCACTTACATGTATATGGGTCCCCCTAGTTCTAAATGGTCTAGGTAGTTGCTGAAGCTTTGACCTGTTGGTTTTCTTCCTCTGTTGTTGGCACCTAGATGCTTGAACCCCTGAGGTCTGTGTTCTCACTCCAGTTGCCGATACTTAGACCTCTTACCTACTTGCTGACCAGTCTGGCTTGAAGTTGGCTTGAGTTCATACACACACTCAGAATAGAAAGTACATCCACAAAGATGACAGAAATAGGATTTAATGACAATATAGGATAGACTGTCATGATCAAGGGCAGGGCTCAGATAGACAAGTGCGGTGACCAGTTTCCCTGAGCCTGTCACATTTGTCCCTTTTTCCTACTGTTTTCTCATACTTGTTTCTTCTTCATATGCCTTTATCCCTGTCTCTCCACCTCTGGTGCTTTTTCTTAAACATTTCCTAATGTCTTGTGTATTCTCACAATCCCATAAGTTTTACATAATCCCAAATGTTCTTCCTTCCTACATCCTATGATAAGTTCTGTAGTCCTTAAGCTAGTAAACTTTAATTTTCAAGGTATTTCTGATGAGTTTCCTGCTTTACTCATCTTGGTGGGTTTTATGCTGGAGGAGTGTGGTCTGATTGGTGGTCTTGGGAATAGCTGATTCATGTGCTCCATTTTCACTCATCAGGTTTCTCTACCTACTTTCCACTAATCCTTGCTGGGTCTGTCTCTCTTATGGTTAGCCTATAATCAGACAACTTGACACTGGGTCTCCCAGGGGCCATGTAGCATCTGCCAGAACTGGATCTAGGTCTGACGTGGGCAACCAAATGACTGCATGAGCTCCAAGGTTACAAAATGCACAATTCCTTTGCTGCTACTTCACAGTCTGGAAATCCAGCATTGCAGTTTTGTCTACTACTAAACTCCTATTCAGTTCATAGACCTGTATGCTGGAAAGGAAAAGTGGGGTATCTCCTCACAATGTGTTAAATATATACTCTGCTTTTGAGGTAGACCTGCTGGACGTGTTAAGATCATACATGTAAGGGAGGCAATGCTCAGCAATGACCACAAGCAAGTAGTGCTGCTTTGCTGAACTTGTCTTCTGTGCTTGTTGCAGAACCCATTTGAGGTAGATAGTGCAGGAATGTATAATAATAGTAAGGAGTTCTGGAACATAAAGCAACCAGACATCCTGTTTCTATGTGTTCTGGTCCAGAAAAGAACTGTCTAGTAATAACAATGGAAAAGTATTTCTTGGTCAGATTTAAAAAAAGGCAAAAAGCAATCATACATCCTTGTTTAGAAGGGAGGTAATGGTAGACAAGGAGGCCAGTTATTAATTTGACCTGCAAGCATCAGGATATTGCTCAATTCCTTTTCATGGTAGCTAAGCAGGCAAAACTCACAGACCCACAATGTGTATAATAGCTAATATTTGGCTATCTGACATCTGTATTCAGAAAACCTGGCATGTATTATTTCTAAGATAAGAGCCCAAGAGCTAGCTAATACTTGAGACTTTGCCAAGTTGCTTCTCTCAGGAAGAGAAATAGATTATGTGATTTGAGGGTTCTGAGATTTTGTGTGTGTGTGTATGTACGGTTCTGTTTATTTACAAAACACGTAAACAGAGCTCTGTTTGCTTGAGCAAAGTAGAAACCAAGTGCAACAAGCAGCTATTTTGCTGATGTTTTCAAATCCGCCTGTCTGGCAAGTACTGTACTAAAAAAAACCCCTAAAACTCCAAACCCAACACCCATACCCTCCTCCCCCTCTCAACTATCTCTTCTGAGATGACACAGCGTTTTTGCTGGGCTTTCTTGTCTGCGTAAAACACAGAGGCACATATAACTACAACAGCTTCCCCCAACTCCTTTTATTTTGTGATTGTTATTTATCAAATTCTTAACTCTTCACATGCTTCACAGTTTGTCTGGATTTGATGTGTGTTTTGGACAATGTTTTTCTTTCCCTTTTATTTATTTATTTATTACAGCTGTTGTGTAAAGGACCCAATGTTCCTTCTTTTTTTTTTTTTTTTTTACTTAGACTAAAAGGAGGGTTTTCAGCCCAAACATCACCCTTGATTGAAGCCAAGTAAAGAATTCTTTAGAGAGGAGCTTTATCACAGGCAGGATTTTTTTTTTTTTTTTAAGGATAACAATGCTGTACCTAAAATACAACTTTCAAAAGAAGTCTTTATGCATTCTAGAATACCTTCATTCTCTCTCTGAACTTCACAGTTTGTTCCCAGGTCACATTATGAGGCATCTGAAGACTCCTGCCCTTTACTGTAAATAGCTCTGGTCAGGAATTTCTCATGGACAGGTGTGAGCTGCTTTAGGATCAGTCTTCCCTTGCTTCTGCCAGGTCTTCACTGGACTTCTCTAGGAAAAGAGTGTTTAGATTTATTTTGTCCTGTATAGGGTTCTTTTTCCCCCTTCTAAATTACTGCCTTTCTTTAGGAAGCCTGACTAGGTAGGTCTAGCCTTGTATGAGTCAGCTGGAGCTCATATACACATTGTCTTCCTTAACTCCTGAAAGCTTCTGAGACTTACAACTTCCTGGCTCCCTGAGCTGCTTCTAAAACATCCTTTTTTTTTTTTTTTTTTTTTCCTACCACTAGCAGTTCATATGTGTACTGGTTCCTGCAGAAAGTAATCTGAGATTGAATTGCAGTGGAGTTTTATATGCAAGTACAACAGGAAGTTTATCCCAGAGCTTTCCCTTTACCCTCCCTCCCTTCACCCCTTATTACCTTTCCCCCCGCCTTCCTGGTCAGTCCTCATTCTTGTCCCTGTTTGTGTTCAGGTGTTCATGTAACATCTGCTCACAATCCTCTGTTATCTGTTTGCTTCGTTGTCCCCTGCCTTTGATTTTGTGGTGGCTATTGGAAAATTAAAGTAATGATGCACTGTAAGAGGTAAGATTGTGTAAAGTGAAAGTTAGAGATATGAAAATATGGTGGAACTTCACTTACTACTTGTCATGGGTTTAGCAGCAGCAGTCATTTTTCTTTAAGCAGTAGCTGGTGTAGCACTGTGTTTTGGATTTTCAGCT
>JASSUY010014345.1:0-16878 GCA_032466535.1 Forpus xanthops | reverse complement strand
TATTATTGGTGGTAGCAGTAGTGGTTTGTGTTATACCTTAGTTACTAAACTGTTCTTATCTCAGCCTGTGGGAGTTGTATTCTTTGAATTCTCCTCCCCATCCCACTGGGACTAGGGGAAGAAGAGCAGGGAGTGAATGAGCAAAACTGTGCGAAGGCCTTAAACCACGACATCTTTCCAGCATGGCTGTCGAAGGGCCTATTCACATGGTGTATGTCTAATGGTGGAGACATGAATGTTACCACGTTTTGAATTGTATGACTTATTAAAACCTATGAAAATGAATTCTTGTGGCAGATCACAAAGAATTCATTTTGTTTAAAGCACCACAGCAAGAGAAAGAAAAAAAGGGGGGTATGAAAAATTATGTGACAATTTTCACTGGAAGAAAACATAGAGAATAAGTGAGTTCAACTGATATGAAGACAGGATGAGAAAGTTTGGGCTGTTCAGCCTGGGGAAGAGAAGGCTGCGTGGAGACCTCACAGCAGCCTTCCAGTATCTGAAGGGGGCCCGTAGGGATGCTGCGGAGGGTGTCATCACTAGGAACTGTAGTGATAGAACAAGGGGTAACAGGTTCAAAATTAAACAGAGGAAGTTTAGATTGGATATGAGGAGGAAGTGCTTTAGTGTAAGTGTGGTGAGGCACTGGAATGGGTTTCCCAGCGAAGTTGTGAATGCTCCATAGCTGGCAGTGTTCAAGGCTGGGCTGAACGGAGACTTGGATGACATGATTTAGTGGGAGGTGCCCCTGCCCATGGCAGGGGGGTTGGAACTAGATGATCTTAAGGCCCTTTCCAACCTAAGTATTCTATAGTTCTGTGATATTGTGACTAGAATTTTCATATATGTACGCACTAATGCATAGGTAGACTTTCTGAAAGGACTGTAATTAATAGTCTAATGAGCTTGTAGGACAGTTCACTGAAATAGTTGTGGATTTTTAATCTGAAGGTTCTCTCTTCCAGCCTCATGCCTAGAGTGATAACAATGCTTCTGTAGTGTGGATGATGATCTTCGGTTATCCCCAACTTATACTAACTTGGTGGTAATTTCAGGGATTTGTGATTCTCCTTGGGAAATATCTTTAGTCAAATCAATGTTCTTGTTACAAAATTCTTGCTACTGATTATAACGATTAATGTATATATCTACTTACTTAATCTCTACAATGTAGAATAGGTGCCTACAGCCTAACTTAAATGGTGTTGGAACAAGAAACTGATGGTAAATACTTCTCTTGGAATGTCAGAGGTTGTGCCTCTTCAGAAAGACCAGATAGACTCGTTGTAGACATCTCTTTGTTTTACTATTGGATACAGCTCTTTCATATTCAGCCATAGTAAGCAAATCTACAGTAGAATATAAAAGGCTACATTACTTGGGATTCACCAATGTAGGTGAAGTTCTTTGTCTGCTCCTGTGATTCAAAAGTTTAGATTTACATAGTCACTTTCATTAAAAACCATTCTTCCTGACATTTCTCTGTGAGTGTCATACAGCAGTCTAAGAGCAAATTATCCCAATGGTAAGCCCATGCATTCTACGCTAAGGCATTTGATACAATGAAACCGATTCACATGTTCCATTCAGTTGCTTTATGCCCCCTCCTGTTTCCTTCTTTACCTTTCCTAAGAGTTGGAAACATCTGGTGCTAACTAGCTCAAATATTGATATGAATTTTGGGTGTGTATTTAAAACTTTTGCTAAAGCATAAAATGATCTGCTTAAGCACCATGTGCTGAATAAAGGACCAAACCCAGCCAAGCTCCTGATAATTTTTAGCAAAAGGATTATTCTCAGCTGAGAAAGAGTATGCCATCAAGTATTGTGAGCTTTATCTTCTGCTTTTTTAAATAGTTCAAATAAAGCAATAATAATAAAAATTAACAACCTCACTTGCTAGTTAATTGTAGGAAGCTGGAGAAAAATAAATCTGAATCCTTAGGAAACCTAAGACCGGTTTCTTCTTCACCTCCCTTTTCAGCATTTTATACTTGGAATAGGAATATTGATTTTTTTTTTCATTTCTTCTTTATAATATTCTTTTCTTTCCTTTGGTACTGGATAAAGCCAGTTCTGTTTTTCTAAAAAGAAATGTAGGCTGTTAAAGTTATGTTTTTTAAACTGAGTTTAAATACTGGGCTGAGGTGCAAAATTTGCAAATGGAGGGCTCTGATAAGTAGGACTTTCTTTGTGGGAATGGCTCTTCTCCTTAAAATAAATGTAGTGGGACATTCAGGGGACATGTTGACCTTGCTTACTTTGGGATCAGAAGGGACACAGAACAATGTAACATCATATTAACCTGGTTTTCTCAGCTTTAAAGACTTCTGGAGAACAAATTTGCATGTCGTTACAATGATAATCTTGTCTTCACATTTAAAATTATCATTCCCTTTCAGAATACAATGGAGTGTATTTCTAATTGTCTTAAAAGTTTTATTCTCACTTGAAAACTATTTTCAGCTGGCAGAAATCCCCCATCTGCCTCTCCCCTCCTCTTCCCACCACACCTCCTGCCACCCCTCAAAGTGTTATATTCATGATTTCTCCTTTTTTTGTTTTGGCTCACAACTAAAATCAACCAAAAGCTCTCAAAATCCTTATAGAAAAATCAAACTTAGATTTTGGAGCAAGGTCCGTATGTGAAGGTCATACTGTGTTGCCATAAATATAAGGAAAAGGGAGACAAAATAAATAGGACCTGTAAACCAAGCTGTGTGTAGATAATCTTTAATGTTTATTTTTGACCTTCTGAAAAGGATGACAAAAAACAGTGTTGTCCTAGGAACAGGAGATACAGGTAGGGACTACAACTTGGAAGGACCTTTGTGTTCATGTATCCCATCCATAGGAAGAGTGCAGGTAACAGTAGGAAAAGGTATTAATCTCTTTTACGCTCTCACTTCTCCATTATTTTCCCTGCTGTAGAGCATAGTCCACACAACAGTTATGTTCTTGCTACAGTTTTGTCTGTTTAAATTTTTATTTCTTTTTACACAAGGGAGCTCCTTCACCATTGTCTCCAGGGAGTAAGTTAAAACATTTGTGTCCTGATTTTGGACAGGACACAAAACTTGTACTAGAGCTCAAGATCCTCTTCTGTGATGCAGGTATTTGTAGAAGAATGCTACATGAGCACTGTATTTTTGGTTCTGTTTTGGGGTTTGTTTCATGCTCGTCATGTCTTATGCCATTTTTTCCTATCCTGAGATACTACTTAATATATCTCATAAGAGGTCTCTGTCTTGAGCTTTGCTTTTATTTTTAACCTTCCTTTTCAGTTCTTACAAAACTTCATCTCTGCGCTGCACAAAGGCTGTGACACCTCTCAAAGCATTTTGCTTCTTGTTACATTTTGTTCTGTACTCTCTCCCAACCTTAGCTCTGCAGGTAATTATGCTAAGGGGTCTGATAATGGTGAGACTACATTTTGAAGGCATCACAGTGGTAAAATTGCACTGCTGAAGATGTGTGTGCTGTTTCTGCCTCCCACTCTTCTTGGGTCTTTAGGGAACCTTAGAAGGCTTTGAATTACTAGTCATGGATAGCAGCACAATTTGGAAGGCAAATAGCTGCCATTTTACTGTGAAATCTGAGGCTCATTTTTTGGACTGGCAGTTAATGGGTGGGGGAGTGCTGTGTGTTGGTTACATTCAAGAGAGTGTGATAAAGGGTAACTGGTGAAACCAACCCAAAGTGCGTAATTATTATGCACCTGGTTGTAATGAGTTTAGTTTATTTTTATTACTGGACATGTATTATTGCATTCTAGAGGATTTTCATTTTCTTTGGAATTACTAAGGGCAGAGTGTGAGGTAAGTATATTCTAGTGCCCTATGAAGAGAGAGCTGCATCACTGATGTAAAAAAACATTGTGGAATGGCTCCTTAAATTATAAAGTTTTCTTTACTTATGAGCCTTAGTCTTACATTTCTAATTGAGATTATTCAGGCTTTGTGCTTGGCTACTTGCTGTGGACTGTAGCAGTCTGGTGCCTGCACCTCTGTTGAAATGAATTACTTTGAAACTGTCGTAATCAATCCTTCAAATATTTTGATAGATCAATAAAACTACTGTCAGTCTCTAATATGTTTCATAATCAAAATGTCACTTTATTTACTCAAACAGTCAGATGTGATATGAAATATTAAGTGAGGGAATGCACAAATAGTGCCTGTGGGGACAAATTCAGCTCTTTTTTCAGCTGCGCATCAGTTACTGATGATTTCTGGTTTCCTCTGGGTATATATATTTTATTGTAATTTATATAATCAACCAACTCTATGACCACAGAAGTCACTGTGGAAGGGTAAATAAACCCCAACTGGCAAGAAAGGACTGAGTTTTCTTCTGTTGGAGTAAAGAGATTTGCTGCATAGTAGTGTTGCCTTGCCTTGTGCATTGAGTGGTATATATCTCAATACACACAAGGGTTTAGAGATGACAAGTCAGATAAAACAAACCAGAAAGGAAGAGATGTGAAATTGAGAGTGTGTGAGCACCTGGATGAAGAGAATGTTTTTTAGTTACTGTCATTAGCTTTTTAGCTGTTGAAGTTGTGGTAGCAGGATCTTTTCATATTCAGTTAGCCAAGCTGCAAATTTCATGCAATGAAAGATGCTAAAGCCATTATTACTGAGATATGCATAATCCGGCAAGTTTCTTGTAAGTCCTGCCCATGAGAAAGATTCTTTACAATGATTTCCAAGTCAGCCAATATTAATTTTCTTGTATCTCTCTCTGAAGCATCAGCAGTAAGTTAAAGGAATAAGATTATTTTACCTAAGCCTATTATAAAGTTTCATCCATTTTTCACTGCTGCAACTCAGACTGTTATAAACACCAGTGTATTGATTGGAAGAGCTACAATTCTGATCTACTGACGGCAGTCAATATTTTTGCATGCTGCTGTGGCTGTTTTTGAGGGTCCTATCTGAAGCCCACATGTAGCAACACTTCTTGTTTCTACATGAGATTAATCACTTCATCCACATAGATGTGACGATTTTTTAAATATATATTTTTATTTAGTTGTTTTTATTTATTTATAGT
Source organism: Forpus xanthops (assembly GCA_032466535.1). Taxonomy (NCBI): domain Eukaryota; kingdom Metazoa; phylum Chordata; class Aves; order Psittaciformes; family Psittacidae; genus Forpus; species Forpus xanthops. The sequence continues at coordinate 11,820 of JASSUY010014345.1, read as the reverse complement.
CTATAACTTTGATGTAAATGGTTCAAATATTGCAAGTCTTATAGTGCAAGTGTTTCAGCAACCTGTATGTATAACCTTTTAACTGCAATTCCTATATCAATTCTACCAAACTTGTATCATTTAAGAGCAAAAATATCTTGGAAATAGGGAATTTGAATAGCTTGAGAAAAACTCAGCAAAAGATACCAGCTGCCAGTGAGGATCAAGATTTTTTTTTTCTTTTTTTTCTCATATTCATCACTTGATGACCATAGGAGTTATATTTAAATCATAGCTATATTGTGGAAAAACAATCAATCACAGCTATAACAGCGCTTTTTTTATCAAGCAAAAAATCTTTCACTTGCCTCTTTTATTTTTGTGCCCCTATCTTCAAAGAGCTTTAAGTAAGTTAAACCTGACTGGCATCCCCTACTCTACAAACTGCGACATATTTTAGTATGCTTCCTTGTTTACAAGTAATGTGATTCAAACATGCCTGAAAGCACCTTTGAGCAATTAAGTAGTGATGCTGTAGATTTCACTCATTAGTTATGTTAATGGCTTAACTGAAAACATTTTATAGCTCTAATAGGAAAGTTGCATTTGTTTACAAATATTTTAAGTTTGAAATCACGTAGATTGCAGAATTAGAGCTTTGTTTGTTTTGTGGGTAGTGAGTAGGCTTGTGTGACTTTAAGAGTAAAACCATTCAGTGTGTTATTGACCATATAATTTTGAAGTAGCATAACTTTGTGTGTCACTTAAAACTGTGATTGTTTATTTTTTTATTTCTTCACCACTCTGTACCCATTGAATTATCTTTTTCTCTTCCTCTTTTTTTTTTTATGGAGATTTTCACTGAATTAGAATGGTTCCATTTAGCTTCCTTTTATGAATTAATATCCTTCAAGAAGACAGCCACATCTGAGAGGTGAATAAGTGTTTCTCCCCCTGAAGCAGACATTCTTCATAAATATTTAACCAATAAAATTATCAAAGAATAACTTTCTAAGAGCTGTGGCTTCATCCTACAGCCACAATTTCTTACATATATATAACTGTTTTAGTAGTTTGTTTATTTTTAATTCTCTCCCTTCCTGCAGAGGCTCAGACTTTCTGTGCAGATATACAGAAGAATATAGGCAATAACACAAAAAGAGACATAATATAGCTTTACAAAATCATACCACTGAAAACACTATCTTGGATTATTTATATAAAAACAGTTTTCTCTAGTTATTTCCACAAGCTTTGGGGATTTTAGGGCTAAGGACTAGAGCAATCATCTCCTGTGAATAACCTGGCAGAATGGAGTTTAAGCTAATTCTTCAATCACATAGATGTATACCTATTTATACAAGTATACATGCAAATGTTCTAAGAACTAATTCTAAAACTTCCCTGAAAAGGGCAGAATTGTCATCTAGTTGTTAAAAGACTATTTCTCATATTCAAGGTATTTCTTCAAAAGAAAATTAGTACTGTTATAGTTTTTTCAAGATAATTTTGATATTTTTAACAGTATCAAAAGTTCCTTTACTTATCAAATTTTAAATCAGCAGATTTTTGAAGTCAGAAGGAAACATGAGGTCATCTGAGTTAACATCCTCTGTGAGCTTTTCCCTCTGAGTAATACTTTACATTTACAAGCATTATTAGTATTGTGCAAAGTGTTGCGTAGTTCTATAAAAGATTCAACCTGTAGAAGCCAGGTGACCACATAAGTAAGCACAAATATTGGAAATGAGCATGGCATGCACTGGCAGCAGTAGCTATAACTGCAATTACAATTTTGTGCAGTAACCTGGATTTCCTTGCTTGTGACATACTGTGAAATGTTCTATTTTAGTCCATATGCTGACTTAGGGTAGGTGTGGGAAGCAACAGATCTTCTCTACTTCCATCCTGTATAGTCTTTCAATGTAAAAGGCTGAGAAGGTAATATGTATGGGGTTAGCATGTTTGCATCATGTAATTGCAGGCCCTGGGTCCTTTAGCCTGCTCTCTGAGAAAAAAAGGATAACCCTGAGCAGTAGAGTAATGCTAGGCCAACGTTACCAGAAATTGAGGCTTTTCAGTGACTTTCTGGTGAATTTTCTGCTTCTCCCTTAATGCCCGCAGAAGCTCTCAGCAGAATTTCTTCTCCCATTTAGGATGTCACACATAGATGGAGCTCACAGTTGACTTGTTCCCTCCAAGTTGCTTTACAACTGATTTGATTCTGGACTCCCTTCGGAGCCAGTGCCAAAAGCAGTCATGACTTTCTCTTGGCGCTTTGTCCAGGGTTGCCAGTGCAAAGGACTAAGGTACAGCCACTTTTCTGGGCTTGTCTTCAGCAGCTGGCATCCATCTTCTGCTGAGAGGAAGACTGATTTTCAGAATCAGTCAGGTTTTATGCTACTGTTGCCTCATTTGACTAAACTAGTCTGAACTCTTAGGGGTGACCATAATGTGGAGTCCTTCCAACTGCTAACGGCACTTCTGTAACAGAGTTCCACCTGTGTCACTCAATCAGGAAGCCTCTTTTATATTGTATCAACTACAGAGTCCTGTTCTGGATGTTGTGTTATGTGAAAATATTTGAAAAAAAACCCTCATGTAGTGTTAAGATCTGAGAGTGGAGGATTTGCAGATATTGAATGTGGATGGGGCAAAGCAGGTCAGGTTTGGATACGTACTTACAGTTCTTTCAAAAAGATGGCAAAGTTGAAAGTATAAATCAACAGGTTGTAACAGAAACTTAATTTTCCTCTTTCAGAAGTCATCATGTATCATTAAGCTGCTTTTGAGTTTTAAAAGCTACAAGATTTTTGATCAATTGGGTTGTTAAAATGAAATTCAGGGATGCTGCTGGAGTACTGGTCCTCCAAAACTTCCTCTGCTGGGGCCAAAGGATCCAATATTCACCATCTGCTGATGGTTATCATAGATTGGCATCTGAGATAATGCAAAATTAACTCTTCTTGTGATGGTTCATCTTCTCTGGGGATAATTCATTATTTTGAGTCTATTTCTTTTTCTGTCCAAACTTGTGTGATTCTTTTTTCAGATAAGCAAATCTGCAGGTGGTGAACTAAATTTATGAGCTTCCCCCTCCCCTTCCCCCAGTAACAGCAAAATAGGAAGGAGCTACACTGTTAAAGAAACTCTCAAGGTCGACTATATGGCTGTCCAGGCACTCCTTTCATGAGTGGCAGAATCCTAGTCTTCAAGCTGTAAACTTGGGCTTTATGCTGCATTCCAAAGAAATTTCAGGTTGAAGACATATCTGCTGAATCTTTGCTATTTGAAGTACAGTTTTTATTTTGTTTATTTTGGTTTTATTTAATCCTATTCTGAGTCACAGAAGAGAAATTGATCAGAAATTATTCCAGCAATGAGGCATACATGTTGGTTTAAAACTGTAAAGTGTGCAAACTAAGCATCTTCTGATTGATTAAAATTTTAACCTAATATGGAGAACCAGATTCTGGGCCATTTCCTAACTGAGTCTTAAGAGTTTTGGTGGTTTACAGGACTTTAGCTGCAGTTCTTCTGAAAGACAAAATTTACTATAACCATCTTGTTGGCAGTGCATTATACTTTATTTGATCAAAAGTCATTATGTTAAGTGATTCTTATTAGTTGTTATCTGCTGTACAAAGCTGTCTTGACCTGGATTTAATTATTCTGTTTCATTTATGCTGTATCCAGGATACTAGTTAATGTTTTGTAGCCAATGTCTAGCAGTAATACCTGATAATACTTGCAGAATTTCATTGGGTCTTTACTGGACGTTAAATTTATGGATGCTGTCAAAACTACTGTCCAGCTGATGTCAAAAGCCAGTTCTTTTGGTATGAAGATTTTATGATCCAGGTCTTCAACACCTGTAAATCACTACATCTAAGGTCAGTGGAGTTGTACTGCTTTACACCAGCAAAAGAAAAAAAAAAAGAAACCAACAAAAAAGGCTCTTGAAGTTTGGACTTGTATTTTCTTTGACATAATGCATGGTGCAGCAGGTATTTACCAAGGAAGCTACTAGTTTTTAATCCTTGCTTTATTTCATTTAGTATAATACTCTACTAGAGGCCATTTTTAGCTATTACTTAGCCCTTTGATAATGTAATTTTAGAAAATAACAACTCAAACTTGTTTGTTGCTAAAAATAGCAGGATTTATTCAGGTTTAATGCTCAAGACCATAAACATTTTTTCATGATTTCAAATTCAGGGATCATTGTGGTAGTGGTTATTTCTAAATCTGAGTTTCAGTTTGATCTTTCTTATTTTCTTTAAATGATTTGTCAGTTTGACAGCATTTTTGCTGGATAAATAGCAGCTTCACAAATTGGAGCTTTTGTAGTAGAAGAATTTCAAAATCAAAAGTATTACTCATTAGTGTGCTAATTTTCATAATTCTTTCTTCCTTGTTTCCATAAATTATTGCTTATTAACTTATGTTTACAAAAGAAAGAAAAGAACCAACAAAAACTCAGAATGAAACCAAACAAAAACCAAACATCCCCAAACCCAAATAACTTCTGGTAAACGCATGGGTTTTTTGTGTGTTTTTTTTTTTCTTTTTTTTTTCATTTTTGTTTTGGTTTTAGTTTGTTTGTTTTTGGTTTTTTTTTTTAATTTTTTTTTTTTTTTATAAGGTAGTCCCTCTGATTAAGAGTGTATTTTTGAATAATCTGAATATTCTAATGCTAAGATGTATGCAGGCAGTACCCTGGAGCAGTTGTAGGGAGAATGTTAGAAACTTATCTCTTTAAAAAGTGTTCAGAGATTCTTAAATTTAAATATGAAGGAATATCCCCTTTTACAGAAATAAACAGTAGAAAGTGGAAAATAAATTTCTGTGAGATTACTGGTCTACTGGATTAAGCTTTGCTGTTCCAGGAGACTAAGCTTTGTTTCCAGTTTGTCAGAGAAAAATGTGGCATCCATAGTGTAGGAAAATGAGGTAGGAATGACTGTGTGCCTTCTATGTATGGACAGTTTGGATTTCCTTTTTCTGACAAAAACTATAAGGTACATAGTGTACAATCTGAAGTAATTGAAAAATTTCAACTGAAAAATTAAAATTTGGTCTCATTCTTATTGACTTATTGTACTTTAACCAAGGGACATTCTGATCAGAAAGAGCAGCAGCACTGGAGAGGGCATATATATTTTCCCTTGGGAAAGAATTACAGATCCTATGTGTAGCTTTAGCTGTGTATGTAAAGTAGATATTAAACAGTGGTCTTGGTATGAAATGCAAATGTGTGCAGTGGCCTCAGAATGTATCTCAGCATGCTAATAAGCCTATGAAAATGGCAATTTTGTATAATTTATAATTTAGCTCAATTTGATATTAGAAGTAGCATTACTGTAGTAATTAGACACAAGCTGTGGACCAAAGTCTTTGTGCTTAGTGTTCTACAAAAGAAAAAAAAAACAACAAAAAACAAACATAAAAGTGTGCTACAAAAAAAAGAGTTACAATATTAGTACAGGACAAGTGACGAATGCAGAATGAGAAGGACGAAAAATCAGTGAGGAGATATTGATCAAAATGCTAAGTGGCAATTCTGGTATTTGTCAGGCTTTTAATAGGCTTTACAACAGATGAGAATTTTGTGGTGGGGTATAAGGAAAGAGAATAAACGTGACTCATAGATGTTTTATGAAGATCACCTAGCTGATGAAATGGGAAAAGCTGGAAAAAGATGGTAGTATAGGTCACTGAATAGCTTGGTGCTAGTTAGAGATGATAGCTGAGTTGAGTCCTTTGTAGAGCTGTGTAATACAGGTAAGTAATTTTGTCTTTTATCCTATAGAGAATTTAGACCCCATAATGGGATTAAAAGAGAGTAATGACATGGCTAAAACAATTATTTAAGAAAATTATCATTCTAAATGGAAGTAAGTGGGGAAGCATGTAGTAGCCAAGGCCAGAAACAGACAGGATGAGTGCGTTAACTCCGGATGATTAGGAAAGCAATATGCTATAAGTGACTGCTATTCCCCAGCACAGAGTACTGTAGATGTTTTAATTGCCAAAGATGGTAAAATATTAGTTTGGACAGAGAAGGTGACTGAAAAGGGATTTTGACTTTAATAGATTTATTTGTATCAGAGAGAGCCTTTTTGTGCGCATGTGTGTGTGTGTGTTTATTTATTTGTCTTTTTTTTTTATATTAATTTTAACACAGAGCTTTCTCTAGAGTAAATGCTTTAACAATTTTTGAAGAAGTTTTCCAAAATAAAGCAGCTTGGGAAAGGACCAACTAAAGAAACTACCACTGAATTCAGAAAATATATTAGTTGTGTGAACTGCTCCTTTTGGATGTGCAAAGGAGATTAGACTTTTCCAGCTGTTCCAATTTTAGCCTTGTTGAATGGAAGGAATAACAGAGTTTTGTGACAAGAGAATTATTTGGTAGGCCTGATGTAAGTATATATAGCATTGATCACCATTGTAGATCTTAGGAAATTTGACTGTGAGACCTGTTAATACATACAGGAATGGCTTTTCACTGTTCAGGAGAGCATGAAATATGATGCAGAAATGTTTTAGTCTACAGAGTGGGAGGTGCAAATAAGGCTCCCCTATTTATTTGTGTTCAGATAGTGTAGTCACATCTGTAGACAAGTGGGAAAGTAGTTGATGGTAAGGCTGTCACACCACAGTCCAAAATAACTTCAGAAGCAGGATCGTACCTGGAAAACTTTAAATAGGAAACTGATTTTGATTTGTGTTTTCTCTCAGATTTCATTACAGTCCAGGGTGGTGTATTTCTCAGGCCTACCTCCTAGAACTAAGCGTCTTCAATGGTGTAGTAGCAGTTGGAGCAAGGCTGGAGTTTGTAACCTCAAAAGTTTATGAAACTAGCTGGAGGGCTGGGTGAGTAACTACTACAGTTTCAAAAGTGTGCAACAGCATTGCACATGCTGCTTGTGTAACTTCAGATCTCGCCAAAGGAAACGCTTTCTCCTTATGTTCCCCTGCTTGGTCCAATCCCTCTGGCCCTTAGGGGGTTATGGACAAGCAGCTAGTTATTCCTGAATAACAAGGTGTATGTTTGTAGCCTATCAGCAATTTTCCAGGAACTGCTAGCATGCACATGTCTTGCAGTGAAAAAGGAATAACCTGTAGTCTTACTGTCAGTGGAGGAGGGCTGGCTGAGCTACCTTGTGTATACCAATGGCTGAGTGTTTACTGAAGAACTGTGGATAAACTGTAAATCCCTGTTTTGTCCTACCCCACAGTTACTCTGTCCACACCTTGATACGTTTTCTGTGGGACTCCCTTCTCATCTTTCCTCCTATCTGTCTGTAATTCTGTTCACCTTTGGCAGACTGTGACACATCAATCTCTGTTCAGCCCTATGCCTTACAAGGGGAGAAACAGGAAGATCAGGACGCTTAAGAGTGGCTTATAGAAACTGTGTCTGATCTAATCATGAGACAGCAATGTTGGGTAGTTTACTTCCTATTTCTATGCTTAATTTTCTCATGCATACAGTACTGCTGATGAAGCGTAACTCTTCTACATGGAATTGTTTGACATCTCAAGATTCAGGAGAAGCAGACAGTTGCATTTTTTTCCACAGATACATGTTAAAACACACTATATAACTGTGGATTACTTAGCATGTGGAAACAGGTGCATATAGTCTGTGATTGAATGTAAAAATATGACATTTTTGAGTTTACTCATGTTTATCTTGTTGGAGAGCAGCTGATATTTTTCAAGTCAGAAGAGAAAGGTCATATTTTTAAAACAGGGCATTAAATGAGGAGAAAATGCATTCTGGTCTTGAATTGTATCACAGCTGAATTCATATAATCAAATTAGAAAATACACAGAATATGTTATGAATTCACCAGAACATATGCTTTTCTAAAAATAGTGTTTGGCATTATGATAATCAACTCATTGTTCAGACTTCTTGTCAGAATCAAGAAAGGGAAGGAATGAGAACACTGACAGTTACTCAAGTAATGAGATTAACAGTACAATGCATATATTTTATCATAAAGGATCCAAAACTTGAGACAGTTTGTAGTAATGAAAACTTAATAAATACAAAAGAATAAATAATTAAAATTTCCCCAAGAACTGCAATGTGTATGAGACCCCAAACCTGCAGCATTTACATATAAATGCTGTCCTGCATAAGCCTTTTGGGATGATTGCCCTGATCTTGTTGAAAGTTGGTGGCAATCTCAGGAAGGAGAACTGAAAAAATGGAAAAAACAGTGGGCTGAGAAAAGAGCAGTTTAATAACTGAAACGATGTAAAATATAATTATAATGAAAATATTTTTTAAAACCCCAATAATAATAGGAAATAAAAGGAGAGAGAGGAATAAAACCCAAGAAGGCTACTGTTGCGATGGACACAGTGACTCCCTTTTTTGGTTGGCAAAAACACTCGGCATGTGTTACATTTACAACTCCAAAGAGATGGAATTTTAAAAGAAAATTCCATAAAATACCTTCATTTCAAGGATGATTTTGAAAGAAGTTATCTAACCTTGAGTCAAAGGTTCAATGTAATCTAATGCCTTCTTTGATATACTGACCCACTGATAAACTGACATTTCTTTTCCTTTTCTTTTTGGACTTGCTTCTTTCCATTTGCAGTTCGTAAGTTTGTCAGATATGTTTATTCAGAACAAATATAACAGATATTTTTCCATTATAGAATGTTCTTTTTTTTCGGTTGGACATGATTTCTAAGAAATTTCAAGTTTCAGAACTTCAGTTAAATAATGTTCTAGAAAGTGTGATCACTGTAGCTTCTTGTTCCTGCTTGCTCCTTAAATACTAATAAAGGGATATTATTTCTTTTCTAATGAAGGCTTGTTACTTCAAATGTTGCCATATGCACCTTTTCTTTTTTTTTTGGTTGAGATTTTTTTTTTTTATTTTAAAAAAAATTATTTTTATTCTTTAATAATTTTATCCTCAAAGGAAGAAATGTGCCTCTCCTCTTCCTTTGGTCTTTCTGTAACATTTTAGCTCCATGTTCAGGATATTTATTTGACCTTTTATATCTCCTACATCTAATGACATTTCTTTTGTTAGCTTTTGTAAAGATGAATGACCTTTTAACTCTTAAAAAAAAAAAAATCCATTTTCCTCTTTCACTGCTCTCTTCTCTTGCTATAGAATTAAGCTTTGCTTTTTTCATTTTACTTGCTTTAAAGTCTTAGGGTGAAATCCTAGCCTTCATTAAGTCAGGGTAATGATTTCTGCTGATTTAGTTGGATCTAGATTTGACTACTGGTTTTACTAAGAAGGCAAAGCTCTTGCCCATATTTGCAACTAAAGAGCTAGGCTTTTTAGCCCTCTTTCCCAGAAGCAGTAAACATGCAGATTTTAGTAAATGATGTTCTATGCCTGGAGGAAGTGCTTCAGAAGAAGGTACTGAGATTATCATTGGAGTTGGAAAAAAATACCTGTTTCCCCATTAAAAAATGTTAAATGTCAAACTATAGCTCTTTATTCAGAAGTGGGAAATGCTGTAATTCTTCGTGAAATGAAATATGAGTAACTTGGTTGAAGGGAAATGTGTCTGGGATATATCAAATTTATGTACAAAATTATCATCTGCCTTCTGCAGAGAGCAAGCAGAACCTCTGTTTCTGGAAAGTAACTTAATGTGGCTATTTTTGTATGTGAGGTGCCACTCAGAGCCCTCCTACTGGGGACAAAGATCAGCTTGGAAGACAAAATCTCTTTCTGTCAACCCATGTTCAGAGATTTATGGCAAAACAAAATTTGTCTCATAGTAAGTTCATGGAAATATTTTTTGTTGATTCTTGGGTTTGTCAGGTGATTTAAAGAACGTTTGGTTTATTTACAGAAAGAAAATGAGTGAGAGACTGAGACAACGCTGGTTTTGTGTTAAATATCATTCTTGTCGTACACAGACCAAGTGTGTCATTATGTTTTCTTGAAAAAAAAAAATAATATTACATTAGAATAACCAATATGAAATCAAGATTGTAGGCCAGAGAAATTTTAAGGGGCTGTCGTAGTTTAAGCCTTAAATCACACAGCCAGCTCACTCACTCCGCCCTCTTTTTTCTCCCTGCTCCAGGAGGGAAGGGAAAGAGAATCAAAAGAATGCAACTCCCACAGGTTGAGATAAAAACAGCTTAGTAACTAAAGTATCACACAAATCATTACTGCTACCACCAATAATAATAATGACAAGAGAAACACAAGAGAATACAACTGCTCACCACTCGATACCAAGCCTGAACACACAGTGCATCTACCCCCCCTTCTGTATCTCTGCTCTCCATTTTTTCCATCCTGGGCATGATGTGCTGTGTTATGGAATGCCTCTTTGGTCAGGTTGTGTCAGATGTCTCATCTCTTCTTTCTCCTGGCTTCCTCCCAGCTTCCCCTTCTCCCTGGCAGAGCATGAGACTCAAATAGTCCTTGGTCAGATCAAAACATTACCAAGAAGTAGCTGAAAACACTGGTATTATCAGCACTGTTTCCAGACCCAAAATCAAAACCAAGCACTGCACCAACCACCAAGGAGAAAAATGACTGCTGCTGCTGAACCCATGACAGGGGCACAAAATGCCTTTTTTTTTCTTTGAAGTTCCTATCTAAATATTTGTTATAGGAATGCTATATGCATGTCTATATTATTCCCATGACATTTTAGGCAATTACTTTAGGAAACATGGGAACATGAAGAGCTAAGCTATCTAAACTGTGATTCAAAACCCTAATTTCTGCTGTGGTGGTTTGCCTAAGTAAGATGGTAGTCTGGCCAAGTAACAGATTTATGAAAAAATTAAATGTCTTCTGTGCTCTACCACTATATTCGTTAAACAAACAAACAAAAAACGGTGAGCAAAAGCAGCATGATTTGGCTCCAAATTTTCTTTAGTTTGAAAATAAAGGAAACTTATTGCTGTTCTTTGCTATAAATTTGTATAAGTTTTAGCTCATTTTAATGGTTCTCTGATGAAAACCATAGTTATTTGCAGGGACTCTGACATCAACAAGTGGGAGAATTAATCTCTGCATAACACTTAGCTGTGTGTGAATCACGAAGCAATATTTTTGTTCTGATCTCACCAGTAAAACATCGTAGGAGCTAGATTTTATTTCTCTCTGCTGTCTTATTTCCGAGTGAGATTAATCAATGCTAAAAAAATCCCTCACTTATAGGGAGTGTTTTAGGGGCTGTTAAAGTAAACAAACTATTAAGAGTAAGGCAAGTAAGTGTAGCATATCCTGTTACATGGTATATACCTCTATAAACCCATATTGTAGGTAGCAGCTCCCCAGTGCTTGTGCAAAGCTGTCTGCCCTTCAGATGCAGTGTTGTAAATAGATGTAAACCTTCTAGACCTAGAGCACATACAAATCAGATCTTCTGAGCTTTAGTAGATAGGAGGTTGAGCTTGAAGCTGGGACCTGCAAAGAACAGATCATTGTGCCCTTTGGATTGTGAAGCCAATTGTGTGAGGAAGTCCTATTATGTCTGCCTGAAGCCTATGTTAATGATTACAATTCTGACTGTTTCTTATCCTCTCTTACAGCAGTTTTTAGTTCCTTGAAAACCTGGGAGAAAAAAAAAAAAAAAATTCCAGTGCTGCATATTTTCTCCTTTTGGGGTCTCAATAATAAGAACCAGATTCTCTTCTCAGCTACATAGTAAAAAGGGGAACTGGAGTTACAAAGCTTCATGCGCTTTTACTGCTTTCTAATAAATATAACCAAATGTATGAAGATAGAATGAGAAAGTTGGTGCTGTTCAGCCTGGAGAAGAGAAGGCTGTGTGGAGACCTCATAGCAGCCTTCCAGTACCTGAAGGGGGCCTATAGGG
>JASSUY010014344.1:0-14897 GCA_032466535.1 Forpus xanthops | reverse complement strand
CTGAGGAAGAAATTCTTTACTGTAAGGGTGGTGAGGCACTGGAATGGGTTGCCCAGGGAAGATGTGAATGCTCCATCACGGGCGGTGTTCAAGGCTGGGTTGGACAGAGCCTCTTGGGTGACATGGTTTAGTGTGAGGTGTCCCTTCTCATGGCAGGGGGGCTGGAACTAGATGATCTTAAGGTCCTTTCCAACCCTAACTATTCTATGATTCTACGATTAGAGGCTTTACTAATATCTTCTAATAGCTAATCTTCACAGAATATAGTCCTTCAACTGGGATCCTACCTAAATGGTACAGAAATATTCTTATGGGGAAACCAACAAATCAATAGCATTACACTCTTTGCCTTCAGAAGGCAAAATTTTTCTATGATCCAGGAAGATACAAAAAATTCTTATCTCAGATTTTTCCATTGAAAAGCAATAAATCCATGCACATCACAACCTAACACTAAATGAATAGTCACAAAATGCAAGCAGAAGATTCACTTGCTTATAACTACGCTGTAAAACAACTTGGTTTATTTTTGAGTACCTTGAGAGTATCAAGATACCTGACTATCCTCACTGCATAAATATTTAATCTCAGAGTCTCTTCTGAAGAGAACCAACTTGTTTTCTTTATATCAAAAAAGCTGTGAGCATTTCTGGAAACAGGTCAATCTAGAGATTCTCCTCAACAGCCAAGTGGGTAAATCTGCATATGGTTTGATTCTCTGACTTGATGTCTTCTATCGCTATATCCTGTAGGCTTTGAATATATGCAGTGTTGCACAGTATAATACTGCAAAATGTAAAAGTTCTTACTGATTAAAACTTCTTAAAAAAAGGTTCTCTATTTCCTCAGAAAATAATGTATTTTGATATGGCTGAAATTATACAGCTAAGCACTCAAGTTCCCACTGTGTCTTGTATTCTTACCCTAATAACTGATGAAACAATTGCCTGATTTGTGGCTACATGGAAAGCTAACTTAATTATTAATCAGTGAATGTAAGAGACTCATTTGAACTTAAACTAGTGAGCTTCCAGAACTAGTTGCCAGTGAGAAAGTCTCTTGTGATGAAGCAGAAGACAGCTAGCCTTTCAACAGGATGATTATACAACAAACTTATGACACTGTTTTCAGAAGAGGACAGGTGGCCTGAATTACACCTTAATTATGAGTTTAACAACTATGAAACCACGTATTTACAGAGCTGAGCCAGTGTTATCTTCCCACTGATACATCAACTGGTGAACTATAGATGCTTTCACATTAATTATGACTACTTCCTTAACGAAGTGCAAAAATGTTTGTTTAATCTGATTTTGTTTCTTGAATTAGGTTACAGTTAATCACTCTGAAAGCAGGACTCTGTTGCTTATTTTTACAATCAGTTAATTCAGTCCCAACCAATAAACAGCACATCATCCTATAACACAAATCAAAAGCAATGCCAAAGTCAAAAATGATTAAACACTAATAAACAAAACACTGTGTTGTTAACATGGAATGCACTGTAAAAGAAGTAAGCAGTAGCCACACGATTTTATTGTCTATTTTTTTAACCAACACAGGATCACAAAATGTACACACTATGTAAAATAAATAAATTAATAGGTTTGCGTCTTGAAATTACAAAGTATGCAACTCAAACTTAATTTCTAGAACCTAGAATACTTACTGAAATCAATTCTACTCACTTCAGTAAGTTAAACCCATTCTTAAAACCTTACAGAACTGAGTTTACCAGGAGAAAATCCTTCCAACTGCAGATTTTGTTTCTGCGCACTATCCACTATGATGTGGATATAATAACAATTATAATCATATTTTAACCATTCTTTCAGTTCTGACTAATACAACATCAGTAACTGTGAACCAGAGAAAATGAAATTATTTAATTGATTAATCTTTCTTTAAACACCAAATAATTCCATCTTCTAATTTAGCAGACACATTGCCACACTTTATCAACAGCTGCACCCGTGAACTCCATTTGTCCTCCAAGCTCAAATAATCTATACAAAACCTTCCAGTTCTCTCCTTACTCTACCCCTCACAAAGATGATTTGTGGCTCAGAGAATTTTGTACAGCATGGAAGCTGGAATAAAATCTTATTGATTCAGGCACACAGTAAGAGAGAAAATAAAGATTAAATTAGAAATCATGTCTTCAGATTATCACATAAGAAAACAAGAGTTTAATACAGGAAAGTAGTTAGAATTCATATATATGAAACATTTCAGAGGAAGCTTAGTATCTTTAAACTAGAGAAGATGAGCCTGCTATCAAATATGGAATAGATGGCCAGAAGTGCCTATCGTAGAGCAAAACTGTTCAAAATAGCAGTAACTGCAATGATAATTGCTGAGATTAATTTAATATAAAATTAACGTAATAAATTCAACATTTAAGGTGCTTTGAAATTACTTTTTTTAATTGACCAGGATACAACTATAAATATAGATATATACCTAAACAAAATAGTACTCTTATCATGCCCTATAACAGTGATTTTGAAAAGCACTCTATATTTACATTTTATCTTTAAGAGAAAGTTGCAGCTCCTGAAATAAGTACAAGAGTTTTGTAGTTTGTTTCACTGCCTGTAGCTTACAGACTTGGCAGGACAAGATGCAGAAGAAATATGCCATGACCTTTATAAAACAGTTTCAAACCGTAAAATACTTAAGAGCAATTACCAAAGGAATAAAAGTGAACTGTTTTTCAAAGGCTGTGCAAAAAATAATGGAAGTATAATTTTATACGTTATACAGAAACTATAGACAAAATACAGAGCAGAATGTGTATCATACACTCAGGAATTAAGAGCATTGCTTTTCTGATTAATCACAGTTGTCTACTGTTTCAACTTTAGACAACTTCTGAAGCCTTCTAAACACATTAACCAAGAAAAGATCTGCAATACACAGAGAACTGCAGTTCACAGCTAACTAAAATGAGCCATCTAGTTTTGGAGGGGCTTCAAGACATTATCCAGAGAAGCCTAAAAAGTCAGTACACCTGCTTGAACCTACACCAAACTCTTCTTCCTTCTGACTAACTCACTTGTAACACAGACACATTTTAGCTCTCTGGACAATTCCAAGAAGCTCTTCATTTCCTGTTGCTAGACATTCCTCATTTTGTCACACCTTCAAGGGTCCTACATTTATTTTAATAAATATAAGACTGTCTTCTGTCAGCTGACCAGTCTTTTCTAAACTTTGGAACATTCTGTAAATCCACACTGATGAAAGACAGTGGATAGACCGGCAATTGTGGGTCGTATTTATGAATCTTGTGATAAAATGGACAAAGTATCACCCAAACAGGTGAGCCTCACTTCCTCAATTTATGCTCCCTAAAATTCATGCTCTCTAAACCAAATTAATTCTAAGTGATGATGTGAGATTCTCTGCATGGGTTTTCAGATTGGAGCAGTAACAGAGTAGATTTTTAAGGGTTCCTTAACTTGGCCTCCTACAAAAACATACAATCATGACATTACGTGAGAAGTCTTAGCATAAAGTTTTGTGCCAATATAATTCGCACACATAAACAATGCATGCAGAACCAGCCCCTTTAGAAAGCTCAGTTTCCATCTTCAAACGTGTATTTCTGTAGTATATGGCAGAATTCACAAAGAGGAAGATTTTCACTATGCTAATTCATAGCATTGTATATCTTAGACATACCTGGTAATTGCAGATCTCTGATACTTAAAGAGCATTAAATGGCACATAATTGTTTGTGTGATCACTTATACTCCTTTGTAGGCAGGGAGAAAAGTTAGTTATTATACTCAGGTTATTAAATCAATCAGAAAGCTTAAAAAGAAGAATATGGTACCAAAAAAAGAAAGAGAAAGGAGGGGGAGAGCACTTAACAACTTAGTACTTTGATTTTTTTCTTAGAGCTGGATCCAAACAGGAAATTCAAACATCATAAACTTCTCAAAGAGTTATCTCACATCCACAAGGATGATTAAGGGGTTAGAGCACCTGACATAGGAAGAGAGGCTCAGAGAACTGGGACTGCTCCACCTGGAAAGAATGGTGGGAGGGAATTTTATCAATGTACAAGTACCTGATGGGGACTGAGTAAAGATGGAGCTAGACTTTTCAGTGTTGGCCAACAGACAAAAACTGAAATACATGAAATTCCACTGAAAAGTAGGAAAAAATATTTTGAGAGTAGTCAGTCACTGGAACAAGTTGAAATGAGATGCTGTGGAGTCTCCATTCTTGAAGATACTCAAACTCCAACTGCATGCAGCCCTGAACAACCTCTTTCTGAACAACCAACAAAGACCCTACTTTGAACCGGGGAGGTGAGACCAGATGACCTCCAGTGATGCCTGCCAACCCCAATTATTCTGTGGTTCTACAAGTATACTGTGAAAAAATGGAGGAAAATGTTCACACTGGCAAGAATCATCCAGTATCAACTAACATGGTAGAACGTAACAGCACCTATATCATCTATTGCAGTTGTAACAGTTCTTTCTTGGTAAGGTTTATACAGTATTTTTCATTCTTACTCACAATGCTGATGCACTATTCATTGCTTTGAACACACACACACACACACACACACAATTTTTAAGCCTATTTTTATGCTTGCCTGTCTATAAAATGCTGGAATGACAGTCATGTAATGCTGCTCCTTACCTTTGCTGAGCCATACTCTGTGGAACACTATACCCTAGAGCGTGTTTCGAACAGTGTCATTGTTTGCATTTTTCATGCTGTTTGAGACTCAACATCACCACAATGGGAAAAAAACCCTTTTCTTGTGGTAATCCACATAATGTGAAACCAGTTCAAACTTAATGACGATTCCATTTAAACTTTTCCTTTTCTGCAAGAGACTTACAAAGCACCACCATCCTAAAGGGATTTGATGAATTATAATCTTACATATGCCTATTTCCTTTAAGTTTGAATTCGTTTGGTTTCTGAGGGTTTTTTTTTAATTATCATTTTAAAAGTCCTACATAAGATTTTGTGGGCTGATATTCTAAGAAATTGGATCTGTGTTTTCAGTACTATGTATTTGTATCATTAACTTGTTATGAACACCCTTAAAGGACTAGAGAGGAACTGAATACTTCAGGCATTAGTTTTGGTTTTAAGCTGCTTTCTTAGAATAAAAAAGAATGGCAAAAAAAAGTCCCCAGAAGATATTATGTCAAGAGGTGATCTGTTCTCACATATTAACTGTAACACAAAATCCCAAACGATACTGTTGACAAGGTTTTTTTTTCTGTCCTCCGCTTTTCGGCCTGCTTATTTGTCTCTGATTTCTTTCATGTCATCTCCTTTATACTTTTTACATGCACTTTTTTCTTTGATATTTTCTTGTCTGACTTCCCCCAAATATTTTCTCTTGGCTTCTGCAATTTTTGATCTCTCCCTCATAAACACAAATGCTTGTACCCTATAAAAACTTTTGTTCTTTTCCCACATAGACCCTATTACTCACATGTTGCATTCACTTTGCATCAACTCCATTTCCTTCACTAGATTTTATACTGTAAAACCTACTGTGTAAGATATTTCAAAATGGATTCGGTTTTTCGCTGGTCACAATGGCCCAGACTACCATGGTGAGTCCTACTTGCCTGACACCCTCCTGTGCCCGTCTGCACTCTCAGTGGCATCCCTCATTCCCTCCACTTACTTTATAACTCTCTCTTTACTAATCCATCTGACTTATTTTGATTTTGTCACTATTCTTGGTCTTCAGTCTTTTGAAAAACTGTTAGTTTCTAACAAATTATTTCTGCCTGTGTCTATCTCACTACTGTAAAGCGGTTCTTGAGCCCTAACGCAAATTGACATGGCCCCACTTTTGTTCAGAGAGCTAAACTCTCTTCATTTTCTTCCCTTTTCCAGACAAGATATTTGCATCCAAATGGCCAACAGTTTCTGGCATATGGTATTTCCTGAACTGTGCATACTTTTAGTCAACTATGACCAAAATCATGCCAAGATCATGCTCATTCTTAAACAGACCTGTGATCATGGGCATGTACTCAAACATTCACCCATCTATCCAATGTCCAAAACCCAGTAATCATTCTCTCTACTTGTATCTGTCTGGTTTGTTATCTTTCCCTTGCATAGAAAAAATCAATGCTTGAGTCTGAGCCATACAAACAAGCAAGAAGTGGAAGTTCAGGTGAGTTTTGCTGAAGAAAGTGGGAAAATTTAACTCATCTGTAACACAAAGACAGAAAAAGTGACAGTCATCAACAGCTTGACAGTTGGGTGCTTCTGTCTTTAGGTGGCTCTGTTCACCTCCTTCCTGCAACACATCCTTTCTTAACTATATCTAAGGGCAAGTCACTGCTAAGAGATGCTGCAGCAATTTTCAAAGAAGAACAGTAGTATAAGAAACAGATTGTTACAGAACTTTACATTGGTATAAGGCCTCAGGAGACATATCAAAATAGAATTTCAGGATGAAAAATTAAGAAAAACGTGTGTGCAGCATGGAGTTATTTTAACTAACTCAGTTTCTTAGGGCAACTATATTCATGATGACATTATCTAATCAAGCAAAGCAGCACAAAATCAGAAGATAACTAATCTACTAAAAATGAATAGGGAGATTATTGTCTAATAATAAGTAAGTCATGCTCTGAATGCTTTTTGTTTATAAAGAAAAAGAACAGTGGAAAAAATATAAATTATTATTATTTGCTTGGTTATTTGTATTTTAAGTACTGAGCTGCCAAAATTTCCATTGCATATAATGCATTTAGGTAGCAATAATGTTACATTATGGGAACTCCTATGTGATATGTGGGTGCTGATATCCTACACTTAATTTATTAACAAGTGGATGTAAGCCATGAATTCAAAAGCTTGTCCATGTGAAGGTGCTTCTAGCAATCCTACCTGTTGGCGGGATGATTCCAGGAGACATTAGGCCTGGGACAGAATGTGGCATGATATGAGAATTCTCTGGGGAGGTGACACTTTGAGTCCTCTTAGGAGGCCTTCCAGGTCTAGAACTGAAACAAACAAACAAAAAAATTTTTACAATTAAGCTGTTGTCTTACACATCATTTCAAAGTTGTTTCAAGTGGTAACATGGACTGTAAATAAATTTGTTTCAAGGACGGTTGCTTTTGCAGTTAGATGTAATAGACTTCCATCACTAATTAGATTACATGCTGAATTCATTTTCCTCATTGAAGATCAGTGCTCTTGATGCATAATTCATAGCCTGCACCTCGTTACCTGCTTCTTCATATTAATATCTATACACAGTTTGAATTGCCTCGTTTGCATATGCTAAAGTTCTGCATGCAGCCTTCAGCACGAAAATTATGCACTAACTTGTAATAATTATTACAGTCAGCCTGGTATTGATTTATGAGACTTTTAAAAACCAAATATGTGTAGTACTTGTAATGAATGATATTTTAAGGTTCTTCAGGAAATTAAAAGGCAATGGCTGCCTAAGGAAATGTTCTGCTTGTTTGATTTAATACTACAGTTAGCTGGGAGGTGGAATGAAAGAGTGATTCAGACCTATAGCACATTTTTCGATGATATGTTTTATTACTTCGCACTGCTAGCCTGATATCTAGATGATAAATGACAATACATATCTAATGTGTGAAAAGGTCTTGCAATTTCTTTACTTTTTGTCATTTAAAAGATAAGTCAAGTTATCATTTAACCCTTATTCTATTTAAAGTGAAAATCTCACTAAGACACCTTACTTTAAATATACTACTTTATGTCAGAAAGGACTCAGAATTATTTGTAGGGTATTGTTAAGCTTACATCTGCACAGTATGTAAAAATAAAGGGCTTCACATTTAAGCACTCCTTGTCTGCTAAATGCTCACATACACAACTTTCCATCTCCTGGACTGTGTAAGTAGCATACAAATTAGATACGGATAACAATGAAAATACTTATTACCCACTTACATGCAAATATGTACCTGCTACATATAACACGTACCCAAAGGCTTCTATTCTTATGTACAGATCACAGCATTGTACTATTGCAATATCCTATAACTGCTTATTTAAGAGACATTGTGGAGTAACTTCACAGAAAAAGGTGATGTTCAGTCCTAGCACTGAGGTGTTAACCTATGCTTTGCCAAACATTTAAGGTTCTTAATTTGTTTCAAAAAGAAAGAAAGAAAGAAAGGTAGCTCTGAAAGATTTTGCTCATTAAGACCTCACACTTACTTACAAAACTCTAAAAAAGGTATAGCATTTTTAGCTATGCTGAAGCTGCAGAAGGAGGCAGATACTAAAATACCTCTGTTTTTTTGTTCATATTCATTCCCCTTGTGCTTGGAAATACTGGTTTTGGAACTTCTATAATCTACCTTCAATAAAACCAAAACAATCAAAGTATAGGGCATTTTCTTGGAGTTTAATGACTCAAGGCAATGAGTCATTAACCTTAACTGATCATTAAATTCCCAACTTAATGTCCTGAGCTAAGGTCATTATTAAAATTATAAGATTAATAATTTCTTTGATTGGTTTGGGATTTTTGACTTTCATTACTACAAACATGAGTGTCATATGTTTACAACTGCAAGAAAAACAGTTGTAGAGAAATTATATTTTCTTATTCCAGGTTACAGAACTAAATTCAGCATCTTCCTCTTTTCTTTGAAATGTCTTCTGTGATTTACAATAAAAATAAACATACCATGAATACATATAAAACTGATAAAAACATTATAGCCAAAATATCTGACTTAAATGGAGTGTTTCTAATATATTCATCCACCAAAAAAAGTCATGATGTAAGAAAATTTGAATGGCTTAATTTAAAAACCTGTGACGATCCACTCTTCTCAAATCACTGATGAGAGTATGCAAGGGCTTGACAATAGTATTAAAAACACAAACAGGGTGCCACGGCATAATGCACAGCCTACCAATGGATTCCAATTTTCAGAAAAACAAGTTCATGCCTGCTAAGACTCTTCTTGATACTTTCTACCAAACATACTCATGGTGAAGCCTGAATGCTTTTGTCTGTAAGTTTTAAAGAATAAAACCACCCCTTTTCAAAGCCTAAGAGAAGATACCCATGGAACAAAATTGTGAAGTGACATTGAAATATCCAATGCAAAACTCTTCAGTTGCCTTCCCAACTTGATCAACAATCAAGTTGATCACACTGCTCTATACAAAAGGCCTGACACCCTCAAAACCATGAAGAAGCCCAGTAACCTAACTCTGCCTCACAATTGATCCCAAACTCTATCAAGTAAGGCTTTTCATGAAATCATAAACTCCCAATTCCAATTCAACTAAGAATCTCTTAGTGAAATTTCTGAGAATTAAAGCTCTTTCATCTTGATATATTTTTTAAGAGACAAAGCATTAATTTCAGTTTACTATAAAATAGCATTTACGTATTTAAGAAATGTCTGTTCCTTATAATGAGGCAGAAAAAAACACATTAAGACGCATTAAGAATTACTTCTTAAGGTCTGGAACCTTTGATTTAGAGTCATGGCAGACTATGCAATACACAATTAAAATTAGCAAATTTGATTGTCCCCAAAAACTGATTAAGTAACAATAATTCTCATTTTTTTAATTTAGATTATGTACTTGTTTCATTAATCAAATTCCAAACTTGAAATACTACCTTTTTATAAGACCTGTTTTCAAACTATGTGAATCGCAAGAATTTTGTATAATCATTACCAGAGTATGGAATAAATGGTTTGTAAAAAATTACGTTAAAAAATACTAACTTTGATTCTATTTGAAAACTTCCATATTGTTTTGTAGTTCATTAGCATTTTTATAGCCTGATGATAAACTCTTTAAAAAACATTAAAAGCATAGCAAATGTGTTTAACTATTATAAACAGACTATAAAAAAAGCTTAATGAATCATTTTGTTGGTATTTTTTCTAAACTTTTGTAAAGATCTATTTATTTTTACATTAGGACATCCTGACTTTCATTCCAAGAGCCTCCCTCAAAGTACTCACATTCCTATTTTGTATCAGATCCAGATTTGTTTCCAGTTAAAAACAAATTAAATAGCTACAAGTTGATTTGTTATGCAAAAGATATATTTAAGCACTAGAGCAATGTAAGTTATTCTTCTAGTTGATGCCATGGAAACACAAAAATCATTATTTAAGAACTGTTGATAATTTACTCAAATTTATATTTTATATGTAAGCAGTTATTGAGATGTAAAAGATATTGCAAGTTTTTGTCTTCTGTGTAAAAAAAAGCCATTGGAAGGCAACACTGATTCTCCTGAAGAGCCATTTGACTCCTTAAGGTAATGCTAATTATCTCAATGGATAAACCAGTCAAAGGAGATCCATTTTGATTTTGAAAATGACTGCCATTCAAATTTTTTCAGAGCTAAGATAAATAGGCTAAAGTGACAAAACATAAAAAAAACAATATATGTCTTGTGAATGCTTGGGATCATAGAACTGAGAAATCAAGGAGCCTTTTGGGATTGCGCAAGAAGACACTAGAAGAAACTGACCTATATCTGGAAGACATAGCTGGTCTTCATCTCTACTGTCTCATTCTTTGAAGATTAATTAGAGAGAGCAGCAATTTGGCAATTTCAACAAAGATTCAAGGAAACCACAATGATTACCTGTTTTAAGGAGCTGAGGAAAAGTAAAAGAGAATGTACCAACTCCTCTTCTACCCATTAAAAGTGATATGCCACAGAAATGTTGACGCTCTCTCTGCTTTTAGAAATATAAATATGGAAGTCAGATATTTTCCCTTCTAAAACTGAATTTTTCATACATGAGATATCTTAACATATGATGCAGAACAAAAAGAAAGCTTCCTACAGGAACATATATTACTTAGTCCTCTGTTTTCGAAGTGGAGCACCTAAATGCACTTTGCTCCCTCACAATTTGGCTGTTTCATATGGTCTTCTGCAAGCTTTGTATCAAAATGTGCTGACTTTTTTCAGGGTTTAGAAGACATTCCCACAGACAACTGAGCTTTATGTTTTTTTAGACGGCTACCGCGATTTACAATTACAATATACCATTACGCAATAGGGAAACCAAATGCGCAGACTGGTGAATGTTGAAAATCTAAAGAAGGGAGGGAAATACTTTCTTCATTAGCATCAGCTATTAGATATTCAGAACACTTTCTAGAACCACTGAAAAATAAATCCACCAATCTGTGGCCAGATATGTGCTTCCCCCATTCAACTTTCACAAATACTTCTAGGAATACTACGGTTCCAGCATTTTCAGCTTTGAAGGAAAGCATGGGTATGTCTTCCACATTGTGACTAGCACAAAAGGTACAAAACATGAGAAATAACCGACAGTATACTGCCCTAAAATACAGCTTTTCCAAAGTGTTTTTTTTTTATTCTTTGATCAACATGTATTAGTCTTGCATCCTTCCTACATTACTGTATCAAGACAACAGATGGCTAAATTAAATTAAAAAAAAAAAATGAAGAATCAGGAGTTCTTATCAGCTAAAATGTTGTGCTTTGTTTATACTTTTAAAGTTTTATACACCTCTGTGTTATCTAAGTATGAGCTTGCTTCTAGAAATCTCTCTGATAGTGGAAACAAAAGCAGACATAATCAGCAGATGCGGTCCTGTATAATAATATGGAAAGAGGTGAAGTGAGAATAGAAATAAAAGCAAGCAGATTTTTGTTCATCTCTTTTCACTATCTACCAGGAGGCAGACGTAAGTTTAAAATTTAGGGTCTTATCCCTGAAAGCCTTGGACACCTAGATCTCTCACTGACTTCTGTTAGAATTCTGATCACCAAGAAAGGTATTGGCTCCAAACCAGCTGAAATTCTTCATGAGTCATACATACCTCTCAGAGTGTGTTACTAGCACTTTATAGATGACTAATTTCACGGCAAAACATTTACTATAAAATGAAAAGAGCATGCAACAAAGTTGAGATAATGATGTGATTGATCTTTCTTATGTCCTGAGTTTGAGGAATAATCACGCAAAATTAACTCTAGACAAAGTATCACTCTTTAAAATTTTATTCAATACATGAAATACTCCCAAAGAAAAGAGCAAGTCTGATCAGCTGAAAGAAGTCAAACAGCCTTTCTGGCCCAAGCTAATTATTTTCAGGGATGGTTTTCTACATATATAGGTTTATTTTTAACCTTGTCTGTGAACAAGCTAGTACACAGAAATATTGCCCTAATTTGAAACTGAGCAAACATGATGCAATGAAGCTGCCATTGGCCAGGCAGTTTTATAATCAGCAATACTGGAGGGCGGCAGGAAGAGTTACACTCTGGAGGTGATAGGCAGCAAATCTGTAACAAATATTGGGTGTATTTATTTAATGTATTTTTTATGCTCTTAGAACTGCTTAGACCAGCTTTAAATATCAATATCAATTTTAGCTACATCAGCATTTATGCACCTCATTTAGGTAGATATTGAAAACCCAGGCTTTATTTCTCAGTTCTACCTCCTCTCAGTGCTTCAAAGCCTGATGCAGTATTTTTGACCTCGAAGAAGCCAGTTAAATGAAATTTAGGTGAACCACCACTGGAAATGGTTATTATTGTGCTCGCTGTTAAGACGACCACTGCAAAAGAGTTAAGGATGTCACAGTATGAGGCTACTTGCTGAATTTATGCAAAGCCAGCAATGCCCTGAGACAACCTGCAATCAAAGTCAGTGGACTTTTCTCACATGGTATACATAGTATTTCTGGTTTTAACTTCCATGCTGCTCTCAGTGTCACACATGCAGCATCCACACTAACAAGACCAGAGCCAACAGCGTGTCAGTTTTGAAAAATAAGGTCTAAGAAGCCTGACTAAACCTTTTATGTAATTTAATTTCTTTAGTTAGAAAACTCTTGCTTGCCAAGGTAACCTTCATAAATATTTCTAATGTACTGAACTAACACTTTAAAGGCACAAAAATGACAAAGTACATTGATCTAAACCTTAGAGTTTACTATTTTAAGTTTTCTTCTTCTACTCCCACTCAAAAAACAAAGTAAAAGAATGCAATTCCAAGATTGTGCATATATCTATTTTGGCAGTTACTAAAACAAACACTAGAAATCACACCATGTCCTTTTTACTTGCAGCAGTCATATAAAACAATAAAACTCTCAGTGCAATTACCTTAAATTTATTTTTCTTCTCACAGTTAAGCAGAAAATGTTCTCACGCAATAATTAGCGCTGAACTCATGATATATTAGGACTTACTGAGACAGCAAACAGTGCTGATAAAAATAAATACAAAGATCTGCTTAAAAACTGTCACAAAGAAGTACATTAATGATCAAAGGAATTATAGCATGTTACAGAATTGAGTAGTGGAGAAAACATGCTAATAAAATATTACTGCATTTCAGTAACAGAACAGAGTACTGTTATTTCTGAACCAAAATGTCCAAAAGTGATATTTGTTCAGAAATACAGTACCAGATTATTAGTGGTCCAAATAATTAAGTTAAATGGAACAAAATATGTTACACTCCATACCCCATTCCAAAGTCACCTTACCATAGTAATACACAAGCACTGGTTAGTACTAGTACTAGGATCCTAAGGTTTTTTTGAGGGATAGAGAAGATCTTGCTGAATTAATTCTTTTCCTAACAGACCAGTCATGTAAACATCATGTAATTACCATCTTCCTCAGCACTACAGGCCAAATCACTATGCTTTCCAGCAAGATCAGGAATACTCTTCATACAAGAGTTCAAAATATAAGGTACAAGAGCACAATAATATGTAGAATATATATTGTAGCAACACCTGCTAGCTCTTACCTGATGGCTGAAGTTCCACTACAAACACAATGAAAGAACCTAAGAAATAGATTCTACCTGACTGACCTTACTACTTGAATAAATGAGTGAACTGAAGGTCAAGAAAGGAAATAAAAACAGTTAAAAATCGCACTGTTACAGGAGTAAATTCCAGCATCAGATTTGAATACAGCTGTGATTGTACGTAAGTTTAAAATATCACTGAATTGCGACTGTTCTTTTAATGAAATTGAGACCTGCAAGTCATCTATTGGAAAGGCAAAAACAGATAAGAAATTAAACTAATTCTTTTAGGTGGCAGAATTATGAAGTCAGAAGTAAATTAAGCCAGAAAGTTCACTGCTTCATCTAATTAGCTGAAACACGAGATCTGCCTGAAAGTTCTTAAAACACTTAAGTATGTTGGCTTTCATGACTATGTAATAACTGAAATACAAGCCTCTGATGACGACAGCTACACAAGCTAGAGTAGAAAATAAGTTTGAATAAACAAAGACATGCAATTATTAAACAGAACAGATGCAACCATATTGACAGATTTTTACTTGCTGTAAACATTGCAGCCAAAAGTGTAGTTGTAATATCCAACAGCAGTACAGAAATCTCAGCACTGGAATCCCAAAGAAAAAAACTACAAAAGCAGTGACCTAAAGTGCACACATCAAACAAAGGCTCTTTCTGTCGAGTTATAATAGATGCCTTTCCCATATCACTCAACCTTACAGCAGAAACCACACCTGTAATTTAAATAAAAAAGCTAAAGTATTCCTTCTAACAGTGTTATTCACCCACACAAAACCCCAAACTGCAACAGATGCAAAGCCTATTTTTTCCTAAACTGTATTCATCTTAGAGCTTTTAATTCTAAAAACATCCTCTCAAAACATTTACTATAGAATCATAGAATAGTTAGGATTGGAAAGGACCTCAAGACCATCTACTTCCAAACCCCTTGCCATTGGAAGGGACACCTCACACTAAACCATGTCACTCAAGGGTCTGTCCAAGCCGGCCTTGAACACTGCCAGCGATGGAGCATTCACAACTTCCCTGGGCAACCCATTCCAGTGACTCACCACCCTTACAGTAAAGAATTTCTTC
>JASSUY010014343.1:0-10532 GCA_032466535.1 Forpus xanthops | reverse complement strand
ACCATATGGTATCTGATGCTTATGATACCATACCCCCATAGACATGCACACATCTCCAATTCCTCTTGTTTGTTCTCTATGCTAGGGGCATTTGTATCGAGGCATATGATCTGAGCTCTGAGTGATGCTGGCTCATTGGTTGGAGCAGCTGGAGTGTCTCTACACTGGTCTGAACGTTTACTATAGGTGCTGGCAAGTGACTGGGTGTGTTGGGATGGAGCGATGCCCCTCTCCCCCAACACATCTAGTTTAAAGCATCCTTGACCAGTCTGGCAAGTCTCCTACCAAATCTACTTTTCCCTTTCTTTGTCAGACCTGCTCCACCAGCACCCAGTAGAGCTGGCCTACTAAATTGAGTCCCATGTTCGAGGTATCCAAATCCCTGACTATAGCACCACCCTTCTAACCATTTATTATTCTGCCCAAAACATAACAACTCAGTATTGCTCATTAACCTCGACTTTGCTGCTTGTTCTATGAAATTTTTTCCACATTTATCTTCAGTGTTTCTCCTCAGCCTCCCTCTCATTCACATGTAGAGTATTGCCATTTGGGGCAGAATTACAGCTTCCAACATTTAAAAAGAAAACCCAAACCACCCAAACCCAACATAATAAAATAAAATAAAAGATATTAAAATAAAATATAATTAATTAATATGCTGCGTAGATTGGAAGTGAAACACCTGAATACTTGCTCTTGACTGTTTTGCAGGTTTATTATGCCAAGTGACTGTTTTCATTTTAAGACTCACAGCAGTTAGTGTAAATATAAGCCATGACTTAATAAAAGTAAGATAAGCAATGACATGTAAGCAATTTCTTATCACTAGAATCCATCTCTGGAGAAGATGGGAATGGCAGAATTCAAGAGAAAACAGCAGTTCCATGGAAGTAGGCATATCTGGTATGCTTCGTTAGAAGGACGTCAGCTTTCACTTTCAATGTGTTTTTGCAATGAAACGCACTGGGGGAATATGGCAGTACTAGTGCTGCACTATTCTTAAGAGAACTACGTTGTAACTCATGAAGACTGCACAGCAACTGAGGCGCTTGTTTTGCAGGCATCTACTGCTGATCATCTGTCCATGAAATGTTTTATGATCCTTGATGTTCTATTCTGTGCAAGATGAATTCTTTCCTGCTCTAAACCCATTAAAAAGCCCTGCATTTTCAAGAACATCTTTCTCACTCTGAGAGAGGTACATGTGCATCTTAGTTTTACTACTAAATTCAGTGTTCCACTGTTCACCAGTCTTTTTAAAAAAACAACCAACCAACCAACAAAATCAGGATCTAATTGCCACTGAACACAATGGCAACAAGCTTTTGCATCTAGCTGTGCATCCTAATTTCACAGTTAGACCCCTTTTATTTTCTTGAGTTTTTACAGTGTAACCTCCCTGTAACTGGCTAGAGTTAATTTTAAAGAGTCTTTTTGTCACGCGAAATATGTTGTCTGACATAGAAGGCTGTGTGTTGAATATTTCATTCTGCTCATCTGTGTATTTAACAGAAAAGTTGGTGAATTTGGTTGCAGATGAAAAGATGAAGTGTCGCTACATTTTATTTCTATGACATTAGCCAACATATATGTTATTTACTCCTACATACCAATGGTATACAAGAAGTCACTTCTGCAGGGCAAAAAATTATAGGCATCTAGTTTAAGGACAAGTAAGCTTGAAACTGCACAGGGAATCCAGATGATATGAAAATGGTCTCTAAGCTGAGAATTGTTTTCCTTCTACTTGTGCTGAGGCTAGAGTCCAGTCTTGCAATGGTGGAAACTTATGATTTAGAAGCTCATTTTAGTACTGATGAGGGTTTGTGCCAACTGAGCTCCTTCTAGGTACAAATTTCTCAATAAATGCCTTGTTGCTTATCCGTTCTTTGCTTTGTTATGATTGTGTAGCATCTACTGCTTTTTTTGGGTCATCGTGAAAATTATTAATTAGCCAGAACTGGAGAACAAACGCAATCCCTTCAAAATGTATGCTCCAAAATCTGGAGTCTGAGTCCTCTTCAATTTAATTCTCCCACAACAGTAGAATTTTCCTGAAACTCAGTGTGTACATGCAGATTAAATCTAGAAACAGTGTTAGGTATGGCATAATATCTGAGATTACTTGTAACTGCAAACTGAGGTCCAAATCTGTTCCATATATTGATGTAAGTTTCTCTGTTGCGAGCCTAAATTTTATCAGTTGTATAATCAGTGCTATCCTGGAAAGCAGTAAGAGCTGTGTCTAACCTGAACTAGGGCTTGGATTTTGTGTGAACCCGGGGAATAATGAATGTCAGATAATGGCTTAATCAGTAAGAGATGCCAGTATCTTTTTTTTTTTTTTTTTGGTATCAATTTTAAAACAAAATGGCCCTTAAGAGATCATCTTCTGCTGCTTTATCTGTTTCAAGGCCATGTAAGGTATATTCTGCAAGCTCCACTAGATCAGAAATTCTTGTTTCTCTGCTTTAAAACTGGATCTAGGAACACTTCTACTCTTTCACAGTAGCATGAGCTCTCAGTTTTCCTTCATCATCCATCATCAAATTTACCTGGCAGTGGGGAACTGAGTTCTGGGACTAGGAGACTAAAACCTGCCCTATTTCTGGGAAACTTGTGCACTTGAGCTTGCAGTGCAGAGGCACATGAACATACGCACATCCATGGATCCCATGTCCAGGTCCAGATGGGAGCACAAAAACACACCTATATCCCTTCTGTTGCTTTAGAGAAAGGGTTCAAGGTGCCACAGTGTGAGCAACTGAATATAGTTCACTCGTTACAGTATTCTAGTAGATGAATAATTTAATACACTTAAGGGCCAGCACTATTACAAGTGTCAAGATAGATTCTAAATTAAAAAAAATGTTGTTTTCCATTCTACATAATAAAAATCATATACACTATTGAGTTAAGATTATGGTAGAAATATTCCTAATAAAATAATGTAAGATTGGAACAAAGCTAAAAAGTCACTAGCCAAAGAATGAATATGTGACTTTATTTTGTTGATACATTGCTGAGATGTATAAAGTGTTGTTACAACACAGACCATCTTTTTTTACTATAAAGACATAATATGATTGAAATTATACAAGAAAAGAAGACTTTGGTTTTTTTGTCATTTATATATTAAAAGCCTTAAAGCTTTGTACAAGCCAGATTTCTGCATTTATGGTGTAATAATTTGGCACTGGAATCTTATATCAAGCAGTTAAAAGGAAATAGTAATATATTGGCAGTGTTCGAATTCAGAGAGAGACAGTATATAAATTCTGCTCCTTCATAATGATGAACTAAATCCAGACATATCAGGAGGTTAGTGTAAGATATATCTTGCAACAGCATTACCTTACAATGCTGAATTAAATATTAGATCACTGTTCCAATCGCTGTGACTGCAAAAAAATAACTAAAACCCGGTAGAAATGTAATAGGAAATCTAGAGAAGAAATTGAATTTATCAGAGGGAATTTCAGTGGAGAAGGAACTTTACAAAGGGCAGAATAATTAAGATAATAATAAGTCTATGAGGACTCTTTCTGGAATAATGTTTGGACCTAATCCTGCAAACCCTTGGTCACGTAAATAATCCTGCCTCACACAAGGAGCATCACCTGACGTCAATAAAATAATTTGCAGGGGAAAGAATTACTCATGTAGCTAAGGGTTTGTACATTTACTTTAATTAGTCTCCTCCCTCCTTCAGATGTCAGGGGTAACTTCTCTAGCATATTTCTTTTTACACCCATTTTGTTCAAAATAGCAGATGAAATACATAATCACACACAAATAAATAGTGCATTTTATTTCTGTGTAATTATAGCAACTATTAAAAACATTAACACATAGGCACAGGGATGACTGTAAAGGGACCCAGGTTCTCTCATCCTGGATGTATCAACACTGATCTTTTGCTGAACTAATTGCAGTTCATCCATATAAAATGACGCGAACTCATGTATAACTAGATAGAAGAAATGAGAGTGTTCTCATATTGATATTTAAGATCTATTGATAAGGAGAAGGAAATTATAAATAGGTCTGTCTTCATGGACCAAATTTTGTATAAATATTAAATCAGACAACAGGGAAAGACTTTATCAAGTGTAATCAATACCTGTTGTGCAAGAGTTTGATTTATAAAAGAATCCTACATCAGATTTGGGTTACATCTAACTACTTCAATGTTTGCAATGAAACTGTTGAGTAGACTTGTTTCCAACAATTCCTCGTGCCTGTGAGCAGCTGCCTAATGCTGTGCTAGAAATGATTCAGACGCATACTTTCAGCAGCAACAATAAGAGCTGATTTTGAATGTTTCCCTACGTGATAGCAGTAATTATGGCTGGGAGAAAGCACAGAACAAGACCTGGTACTGTTTTAAAACTTGTTGGAAACAGACTGCAACCAGAATAAATTGAATTGGATTCCACCATGGTGTAGATTTTATGTTTGGATTTGTTTTTCGTTTTGTTTTGCTTTGGGGTTATTGGGGTTTATTTTGTGGTTGGTGGTATTTTGCTCTTTTTTTTTGTTGCTGTTTTTTTTTTGTTTTTTCCTTTCATCTGAACCTTAGCTTAGCCACTAAGTAAAATGAAAATAACAACTGTTTCCTTTTGGAAATAGGCTAAGCTTCTAGAAAATTAACAAACCAATCATTGGAGCAGGCAGTAAAAGGAAAAACAGACCCTTAGCATTTGAGGAAATCAGTCAGGTGGCAATACTTCATTGCTCTATACCAGGCTTCCAGTGCTCTGTGCCACTTGGTTCAACTTTTGTCATCATTTTCTGCTTTCCATGACTGTTCTTTTTGATACTAGTTATTTCACTGGCATCATTTACTGCCATCCCCTTCTTTTGCTTGAATAACTGGTACATATAAACAAAGGAGGATTATTTTTTTCCAGCCTTTGTTGGAGGCAAGCCTTTGAATTTCCATCCCATTCATGGCAACTGCAGTGAAAGGTTAAGTCAGTTGTCAAATCTAATATCCTGAATGCTGTTGTAGGTGACTTTACTGTTATGTTTAAATGCAAATAATTAGGTGGTTTATTAGTTCTTTGGACACTACTAAACAAAACCTAATATTTTGCCAAGCATTGTGGTGCCAGTTGTGTGTGCCCAGTCACACTTACGCTGAAAAAGCCTTTGGACTTTCATAGAAACAACTCATAATTACTTTGTATCAGCAAGCAAAATCTACTGCCTCTCCCCTAAGAAGCATCTTGGAAGGTCTCTTCTTTCAGTGCTCTGACTTAAGCTTCTTAAAAGGGAAAAGACAGATGGACAGTGTCAGTTTGTCTCCTGCTCTCTAGATCTCTATAGATACTCTGCTAGTTTTTGAATCAGATAGCAGAGCCTGAGCTGTTAAATAACACTTGCACAGTGCTTTGTCCCTTATTGCTTAGAACTGACCTGTGCGCTCAGCATCAGCCTGGATGCTGTCATTGCCCTGTGCAGACCCTGGGAGTCAGAAGACCTTGAGGTTCTCAGCCAGCAGGCACCTCCCTGCCCTCTGCCACTCATTCAGAAATTACAATGCCGATCTGCCTATGTGCAGAGGTAGCAAACTGCCCAGTGCACTAGAACTAGGTGAAAGGAGAAGCCATTCCTGCCTCTTCTCCTACTCTCCTAAATTAAAAAGGCTTTCTGCAGTGAGAACCATTACAAGAGACACCTCTGCTTTGTTGCTGCACAGCACATCAGTCTGTGCCTTCCTCAGGCTTCTTCTGCTGTCACGCAGTCAGAGACCAGGTGAATTTGGTCTGGATCTGGGCCTTAAACTTTTCAGGGATTGATAACAGAAATGAAACAATGTTAATCATTTGAAGTTTAATACCTATTACTTTCTCAGTTACTTACCCTGCTGAATATAAGTCGAGGTTATTACTCGAACTTGCTATTTGGGCTCATCTGTAGTAAGAATGTGCAAGTTGGGCAAGATAAAGCAGTATATTGTACTGATAATTTAAATTACAGCAGCTTCTTTTTAACCCACTTATATAGAGTTATATGCTTAGTAATGCAGCACAAGGCATAAAGTCTGTTTCATTTTCTTTTCAAAATCTTACTGACTACGCTACAATGGTTGTTACTTATTTTCAAAACCATAAAAACAACATGTATTTATCAGTTGTGGCTACATTGACCTTGAACTTAATTTTTAATGAATAACGAAAGCCAACAGAACATTAGCTCTTGATAATCTGTAAAAGGCATCAAAAAAGAGAACAAGGTTAAGTAAGGAAGGCACATAAAACCAGGTAATAATCATTTAAAGAATCCTGTTATTACCATTTGCACAATTATTGGGAGAGTAAAAAAAGGAAGTCAATATGGCCTTTCAATCCTTCTTTCAGAATTAAGTCTGGTGGTGTATATGCTTAACCAGATAGAAGAACATAAGTAAAATTAAAGAAAGTCAAACCAAGGTCAGAGATCTAGTCCAGGATAAAAAGAATTTAATTCAGCAGAAAACTGAGCAGCATGTATTGAGGGGAAGTAAGAGGACATATATCAACGTAGGAATTAAGAAAAAAACCCCAAAAATATTATCAGAATTGTTTACTTTATAAATTTCTTGTAATATGCCCGCCCATTTCTTGCTTCCTTTTCATAATCTAGGTCTGACTGGTTATTATTGTACATGGTGATTGCCTGTGGCTTTGTTCTTGTTGACCTCATTTTTAATTGTCAAGGGCATCTACAGCACTGTCTAGGTACTATTTTGGTCTGTTGTTACTAAACAAGATAAACAGAAGTGGAAGTTCTACTTGGAAAAACTCCACTGTTCACAGAAAGTGGATTACAAGCTTCACTCTTGAGTAAGTCTGAGCAATGAATTTGCATTCTGCAACATTTTTTAAAAGTTACTTATCAATTCAGGGAGCAAGAACAATTGTATGGGACTTGGAAACCATGCTTAAAACACGCTTCAACACCTTAAACCATGACAGAGCCAAATTTACCTAAATTGTAACTTGAGAAATTAATTTTGACTAGCAAGTTGATATGTAAAACAAACTTACCAAAAAGATCTTTTTCTTATTTTTTAGTTTTTAAAAAACGTCAAAGAAAAATCTCAAACACACAACAAATATGAGTGATATATTGTTGGATGAGCTGTATAGTAGAGATTTCACTGAACATTATGCAGCACTTAGCATGTAGCAGACTCTAAAATGAGTCTGGACATCTGCAAAGCCTCCTTGCTCTTCAGTGAGGACATAGTGTAGCAAAATAGTGATTTACATGTATGCATGCTATGCACTCCCTCTTCTGGATAATCCTGTAGTGGCTGTGCTGATGGAACTTCTTACTCTGCTGAGCCTAAAAACTTATCAGGGCTGAAATTACAGCTGCATACATGCTGTAACTGGACCAGTAAACAAGCAGGAGCAAGCATAAGAGGAGCAAGCAAGCACAGCAAGCAATAGGTGGTCAATTTGCTCCTAGGCCTTATGACCTCTAGAAGGTCTTGTAACCAGGTCACAAGCATACATATGGGTTGTTACCATTTTCTCGGAGGGCTTGTATCTCTTTGAAAGAAATGGTACCAAAAAGGGGTCCTAATCAATTCTGGGCAGATACAGTAAAAGTAAAATCTTGACCCAAGTGTGGCACTTGCGTCATTAAAAAAGATAGGACTCTGAACCTTACCCATCTCTGCCGCAGACTACCGGTTTGACTCTGAGCATGTCATCTGGTCTCTTTTTGCCATAATACCCATTCTGTAAAACAAGGCTAACCACCTTTCTTGATATCCTGTGATGAAAATGAAGCCACATACTTGAGGTAATTTGATATATGGCATTATGAGCTGTAAACAATCTTGTCAGGCAGAGAAGCAAAAATTTGTATATAAAATATTTTAATTCATTACCTTCATTTGTTTTGAGCTGACTGCTCACTTTGGTTAGGGAAGAACTTCCAAGTATCTCTTCTTGTAAGCTCTGTGTGTCATGTCCCCCACCTCCAAGCTTCATAACTAAGCAAGATGGCCAACTCTCCATGGCTTTTGCTGCCTCTCCATTTGAAGCAAACTCATGAAGATTGTGTAATTAATTCCTTAGGACTGGAGAATATACCAACCAATTTCTTCCACATCCAGATATGTTGTACCCTTTGCCACACCCCCCAACACTTTTAGCCTCATCCACTCTCAGACCTCCAAGACTTTTTAGTCTGAATATGAAGAAAATAGAATTTTGGAGTAATCTGTTGTTCAGTTTCTTCCTTCCCACACTCCTTATGAGGTTACATGTGTATTAAGGCTCTTGTATCTCATATGCCCCCAGAATAACAAAATCATTACTAACAATCTATTTTCAAAGCGTATTTAGGGCCTCAAAATGCTATTTGGGCCATGAAATTTCATTGTCAAGCATTATGCTGCTGACAGAAAGGAATGCTTCGATTTGAAGCCAGTGAGATTTACAGAAATAAAGCTTTGTTTTAGGTTTTCAAAAACCCAAACTATGCTTGTGCATCCATTATACATGACAGAATGATTATACTGCAAAAAAAGTTACATATCAAATCTTCTGTATTTTTGTCTGCAGCAGTTCAGCTCTGTCTTGTTGGGTGCTCGTTGTTTGTTCTTCCTTTTGATACACAAATACATCCAGGTTAGAAAGGGGAATGGGTCTGAAACCACATTAGATTGTTTTCTCACTGTGTTTAGACAATGCAAAAACATGCACTGCATAAAGAAGAATCTCTGTGAATCATCAGTTGCTGTAGGCAAATTCAGTCTCCCATTGTTCTGATGCAAAATTAGAAATATTGGTTCATAATATGTTGAAATATGCTATTTGACAAATGGAAAAGGAAAATATAACCCCAATTTTCAAGAAGGGGAAAATAAAAGAACTGGGAAACTACAGACCAGTCAGTCTCACCTCTGTGCCTGGCAGGATCATATGGCAGATTCTCCTGGAAAGCATTAAAAACAACAAGGTGGTTGGTGACAGCCAACATGGCCTTCCATGATGGGGCTACGGAAATGATGAATAGGGGCAAAGCAGTTGATGTCATCTACCTGGACTTGTGCAAAGTGTTTGACACTGTCCCACACATCATCTTTGTCTCTAAATTGGAGAGACATCAGTTTGATGGAAGGACCACACGGTGGATAAAGAATTGTCTGAATGGTTGTGTGCAAAGGTCAATGTCTCAATGTCCAACCGGAGATCAGTAACAAGTGGTGTCTGTCAGGGGTTGGTGTTGGAACCTATCCTGTTTGATATCTTTGTCAGTGACATGGACAGTGGGATTGAGTGCACCCTCAGCAAGTTTGCAAATGACACTAATCTGTGTGGTTCAGTTGATACACTGGAGGGAAGGAATGACATTCAGGACTCTGACAGAGTCGAGAGATGGGCCAATACCAACCTTATGAACTTCAACCAAGCCAAGTGCACCTGGGTCAGAGCAATCCCAGGCTCAGCTACAGGTTGAGCGGAGAAGAGATTCAGAGCAGCCTTGAGGAGAAGGACTTGGTGGTGTTGGTCTATGAGAAAATGAACATGAGCTGGCAGTGTGTGCTTGCAGCCCAGAAAACCAACCGTATCCTAAGCTGTATCAAAAGGAGTGTGACCAGCAGAATGAGAGAGGTGACCCTTTCCCTCTACTCTGCTCACTTGGGGTATTGTGTGCAGTTCTGGTGTCCTCAACATAAAAAGGACATGGAACTGTTGGAGCAAGTCCAGAGGAAGGTCTTGAGGATGATCAGGGGACTGGAGCATCTCTGCTATGAAGATAGGCTGAAAAAGGGGGCTGTTCAGCCTGGAAAAGAGAAGCCGTGTGGAGACCTCATAGCAGCCTTCCAATATCTGAAGATGTCCTACAAGGATGCTGGGGAGAGACTCTTCATCAGGGACTGCAGCAATAGGACAAGGGAAAATGGGTTTAAACTCACACAGGGGAAGTTCAGGTTAGATATAAGAAGTTCTTCACTGTAAGGGTGGTTAGGCACTGGAAAAGGTTGCCCTTGTTGAGTGGTAAATGCTCCATCTCTGGCAATGTTCAAGGCCAGGCTGGACAGAGCTTTGAGTGACATGGTCTAGTGTGAAGGGACCTCGCCCATGGCAGGGGAGTTGGAACTAGAAGATCTTCCATCATATTTGAAAAATCTTGGCAGTCAGGAGAAGTTCCAGATGGCTGGAAAAAGGGAAATATAAGCCCCATTTTCAAGAAGGGGAAAATGGATGAGCCAGGGAACTACAGACCAGTCAGCCTCACCTCTGTGCATGGCAAAATCTTGGAGCGAATTGTCCTGGAAGGCATGCTGAGGCACATGAAAAACAACAAGGTACATGATGACAGCCAGCATGGCTTCACTAGGGGGAAATCCTGCCTGACCAATCTGGTGGCCTTCTATGAGGGGGCTGCAGAACTAATGGACAGGGGTAGAGCAGTTGATGTCATCTACCTGGACTTGTGCAGAACATTTGACACTGTCTCACATGACATCCTTGTCTCTAAGTTGGAGAGACATCAATTTGATAGGTGGACCACTCGGT
>JASSUY010014336.1:0-10280 GCA_032466535.1 Forpus xanthops | reverse complement strand
CAGCCACAGCTTCTCTGGGCACCCTGTGCCAGCGCCTCAGCACCCTCACAGGGAAGAATTATTTCTAATGTCTAATCTCAATCTCCCCTGTCAGGTTAAAGCCGTTCTCTCTTCTTCTGTTCCTACAGGCTCTTGTAAAAAGTCCCTCTCCAGCTTTCTTGTGTCCCCTTTAGATGCTGGAGCTGCTTTAAGGTGTCCAAGCTGAACATGCCCAACTCTCTCAGCCTGTCTCCATAGGAGAGGTGCTCCAGCCCTCCAGTTGTTTCTGTGGGCTGCCCTGGACTCGCTCCAGCAGGTCCGTGTCCCTCTTGTGTTGGGGCCCCCAGAGCTGGATGCAGGACTGCAGGTGGGGTTCTCAGTGTGATTAGCTTGTAGCACGGTGTCCTTTGTTCAGTTCAACACAGGTTTTCCTGCTCTGCCCCATACCCTGGGTTCTGCAGTGAGGTGACCTGTGTTCCCATAGCTGTCCTGTGAGTGCCAGCATTCGAGCCCTGCCAGCACCAGTCTGCTCTGGGTACCTGGCAAAAGGCAGCCCAGGTTTAACTTTTCATGTACATTACCCGCATCTCCCCTTTGTACAGCAAAGTAAAACTACTGCTGCAGAGATGGGAAAAGGAAAAGTAAATTTCATGTGTTTGTAACAAAAATATATGAGGAGGAGGAAAAAAAAACTCTTTCTGGTAGGTGTTAGTTAAAATACTGCTACTTTTTTTAACAGGATGATGACAACAATGCACCTCCTGCTCCTGATCCCCCAAGCCTCCTCTTGCACGAACGGGGAGCGGGTTTCTGCTTTGATTCCAGGTAAATGTTATCTTTGGTTTTAATGGCATGGGCGGGTTCCTCTGTAGCTGGATCCTTTTTGTTTTACTCAATGGAGGTGATGGAGATGAAAAACAATTTCAATGCATGTTTGGCTTACAGCCATCAGAGAATACGCTGTGCGGCTGGGTAGGCTGCTTGTGCTGCACCTCATTTTGACAGAATTTAGATAACTTTTGTAGTAAATGAATGAATAACTTACTTCTGTTTCTTTCCAACCTAATTGTGAACCCAGGTTTGGAGCTTTTATAAAGTGTTATGTTTGCTGAGAGCAAGCATTTATGAGCAGGGAGAGTGGTTTCCCATGAATCTGCTCGGCCATTAAGACATTCAATAGATTTGTATTCAGCGGTAGCTGGAGTTAGGTCAAAATTGTGTCACTTCTGAAATGCCAGGTTATTCTGGAATTCCTGTGTAAAACTACTGGAACTGCATGGGGGACTTTTGGCAAAGACACTTAAATTAACAGTGTGATACTGGCGTACTTACGAAGTCTTGAGCAGAGTCAGGTTTCTAGTAAAGCTGTTCACGTTGGCGGCAGCAAGGTCCTGCTTCTGTGTTGTTTTGCAGTAACAGATTAAATAACCATGTCCTTCTTTCCCTCCTCCTCCTCTTGCAGCTTTGACGTCCACAAGAAGTGCCCTCTCTGTGATGTGATGTTTCCACCCAACTACGACCAGAGCAAGTTCGAGGAACATGTGGAGAGCCACTGGAAGGTGTGCCCCATGTGCAGCGAGCAGTTCCCACCCGACTATGACCAGCAGGGTTTCGAGCGGCACGTCCAGACACACTTTGATCAGAATGTACTGAATTTTGACTAAATACTCATGTTTCGCTCTGTAGCTTTAACCCCCCCCCACCCCGAGTAGTCCATCGATGGAGCAAAACCAGTGCAGCTTTTCTGTAACGGGGTAAACTTGTGAGTCAGAGCAGATACACTCTAAGGGGAGCGGGGATAGATGGGGCTGTGAGCTGCTGTTGGGGTATCTTCTCTATCTAACATGATACTAAAAACTCCACAACCCCCCCATTGTGTCTGTAGCTATTTATTCCCCTATTTAGCAGTTTGTAAGGACATGGGAATGATTTAGCCTCAGAGAAGACTGATTTCATGACACTCTTCAGCTCCTTAAAATAAAGTCAGCAAACCATGGTTTCTCTTCACCGTGGTGACTGAAGCACTATTAGAAATGGAATTAACAGCTGTTTCTCCTAGCAAACCCAAGTAGTTTTGAGTAACAGTTAAATCAGAAAGTTCCGTGACTTACCCTACCAAAATACAGTTTTCTAGTACGTTTCTGAAGCATAGGTGCATGTACTGTGAGGTGACATGCTTGCAGCAAAAGGAATGGCAAATACTTCAGGTTTACGTATAGAATGTTTGCCCTAAGGGACAGTGTTCAATTCAGTTGTACCTTAAGGCAGTATTTTTGAGTTGGATGAAACGGCTGTGCTTAAATGCCTACAAGTAATTGTTTAATGAAAGTCATCGCTGTTACAGTGCAACTGCTTTCAGTAGAAAATATTGTTCTATTTTCACCACAGTGACTTGTGTTCCTTTTGGCTTAGGGCTTTTAAACCCTCCTGCGTTTTAATTTCATGTATTTCTTTGCAGGAAGTAAACCCACGTGTGTATATCTCAACATTTTATATTTACTTTAACTGCATTAAGTAAATTTGCTTTCCACTTGTTGTACAGTAGTCTTGTTACATTAAAGGCAAAATTAATTCACGGAGGTGGCAGTCCCTTTTTTTCCCTGTTGCTTGTTTTGAAATAAAATGGGAGTTCAGGCTTTATGTACCTGTAGTAAATGATGTTTCAGCTTTGCACGGCAAAGAGACTGTTGCTCACGTCTCTTCATGTTCTATGTTTGGGATTGAGGCTGTGCATAGGATCTGTTGCCTGCAGTGCTCCTGTGAACACATGCACTATCCTGCTTGGTACAGCGGCTATTGAAAACTGCCTAATACAGATAAATCAATGCCCCGGGCAGCAGCTGCTGTGTCACTCCTTCTGTCTCGCTGTAAGCCTTAGGGGTTTGTAACTGAGCTTCATGTCAAGAGATGGTCTGAGGTAAGGTGTGGAAGGACTGAGAAACCTTTTTTTACTGTAACTAACGTGGCAGTGTATGGAAGCAGTTAGAACAGGCTCTAAATCCACAATTCCGTTAATCGTCTTACAAGACTTCAGGAGATCTTGGGTTGGGGTCCCTCAGAGGGCTGTGCAGGGCTTCCTCTTGGAGAGGTATGTGTACAGGGAGTTACTTCAAAAGCTTCCCCATGGAACAGCTGCCCTGCTGTGGCTGCTTGCAGTACCTTTCCTGAGGGAGGCTGCAGGTATGTGGCAGAAGCCTCTGTCCCAGCCCCCCAACTACAGTGTTAAGGATCCTCCTTCCACAGCCATAGCTGCTTCGTTGCTGATGGACGTCCAGGAGAAAGGCAGCCTGTATTTTACCCTTAGAAGGTGGCTTGCAGTGTCCCTATACACTCTCAGGTAACCAGGGCCCTGGTGGTGTTCAGTACTACAGCAAAATACACAGACAACAGACTGTACACAGCCCAGCACGTACGTTAATAAAGAGTGCAGAGGAGGCTTCTTAGGTCAGAGGCAGTTTATTTTAAATGTGATTTGATTTACATTTATAAGCAGCTTTCCTGACAGGAATTCTTTAAGTTGCCTTCAGTTCTAAAACAAACCTCTGTCACTTTCAAACTTAAAGTACTTTGTCCCCAACAAAACATATGAAAATATAATTTAAAGCACACTTTTCACAGACACGGTACAATACATTCACTATACACAGTATAACAAAATAGTCCCATCTTTACCTGTTTAATAATACTGTCACGATGAGTAGGTAAATAGAAACTGGAATTTCGTTTTATAGTCAAAAGGAATTTACATGCAACAAGGACGTTTTACAACTGTTCAGCTGTTGGAGGAACTTACCCAGCCTGTGGTTTCTTGCGCCAGGAGCAGAGCTGAGACCGAGCTGTTGGCCAGAGCTGCAGAAGGTGGAAGCAGCTGCCCAGGGCCTTGTGTCTGGATCACCCCTTGAACTCAGCCCTGCACGATGCAACCACAGTTACCTCTCCACGGTTCGACAAAGCGATGCTCTGTTTCAGTTAAGGTGTTCTACATGCTTGGGTGTTAGGCTGATTCCAAAGTGTTTTAATGAGACTTTACTCTGCGGGAGAACAGGTAACTGTCATCCTGACAGTTTTTATTTAACTTTGGGAAAAAATAGAGGGAAAGCTCATTCCTCCTTCATTTGAGCTTGTGTTTGCACTTAACAGGAACTGAGCAAAGGCAAGCCCTGTGGTTAATGCCATGAGCTGGTCCTGCTCCATGCTGGGGGATGCCCACCTCAGCTCTGGGGCAGCATCATGGCAGGAACCATGTGTGTGAGAGCGGAATGCTCGGGGCAGGCTGGAGAGCAGCACGTGCTCAGGTGTGGTCCAGACACGAA
The DNA here is from genome assembly GCA_032466535.1 of Forpus xanthops. NCBI lineage: Eukaryota > Metazoa > Chordata > Aves > Psittaciformes > Psittacidae > Forpus > Forpus xanthops. The sequence continues at coordinate 5,988 of JASSUY010014336.1, read as the reverse complement.
GGGCTCGCTTTTAAGTCAGTCTCTGACCACCTGCTGCAAGAAGCACTTAATCTTCAGTAAGGCTCATATGTCATAGTTCAGCAAAATAACAGTAAAGCTAAACAGACACTTCCAACGGAACGCAGCAACCTGTGATGAGAAGCAAAAAAAACCACACAAAGAAAATCTCAACTACAATGAGCATGAGGGAGCAGCTTTAGGAACTCCCTTGCACAAGTAATGGACCTTAAACCAGGCGTAGGCTTTGTAATTTTTATTTGCAACCACAGGCACATGCTCGTACAGTAGTTGCAAGAATTGGCAACACATAAAACATTAAATCTGTTGGCAATAGAGAACTACAAAGTGCTTTAAAACTTCATCTGAGATGAAGATAATTGTTTCTCACACACACATAAATTTGCACTTAAGTATTTCCAAGTGTCTAATAGATAGTTCAGGGGTATTTTGTTGGACTGGGATATTGGTCCTCAAAAGTTGGATAGGCATGAACGTAAGATGAATCTTGTACAAAAGAAAAGGAGCAACTTCTGCTAAAGTGATTGGTTACTAGTTGGAATGGCAAAGGGTGTCTGCACTTCAAGAGGGAGAAAAGAAAAAGATTTGCAAGATAATATAAAATACAGCAAGCACACCTTCGTATGTATGTTATTTAAGTATGAAAATATTTTTAGCATATTATGTTAAACATTCTTTCTTATTTATATTCGCATTACCTAAAAGACTTGCTACTCCACGCTAGCTCCGTTACGTAAGGCATGTTAGCGCTAGTCTGATGCGGGTGGTGTCAGTTTGGTTTTGCACGCATTGGAAGTCTCTGTCACGGTACAATCATCTCCAACGGGTGCCAATGCCAAGCTCCCCTCGCCTCCTCTTGCACCGATTCCCACCTCAGGACAACTCAATAGGCAACCCACCCCCCTTCCTCTGGGTTTTGTTTTGGAGAAAAGTGTTCTGGAGAACGTCTAGCTCTGATAGCACCTCATCTCAAAGTAATGAACATGGGTATGACGATTACATGTGCAAATGTACAAAATCATTAACTCTACAAAGATACATCATTCCAAAATTACAGAAAATTTTAAAGCATGCATTTAACTTTAGTTTTTGAAAGGGTTGCTGAATGCTTCCCCTGAAAAAGGTGGCTGTTCTCAAAATCAGCAACTGCTGGTGAGGATTTCTTGGCACGTTTGTGACCAGCATGTTATTGCTGCATCTTCCTGATAATCTCAGCAGACACGGGGGGATGGAAATTGATTGTGTGGTGCCGCAGGCCCTGAGCTGTCTTGTAACTCTTTCCGCAGCGACATTTGAATGGTTTACGTACACGGATTTGCGTTCTGTGGCCATTCTTGGCATGGTACTTTATACCATTCACATTCTGTGAGCGAGAAAGGAAAACGTTAGTGGTCATGTGGGCAGGGAACAGCTGAGCCTCCACTTAAAAAGCAAAAACTTGTTAATGGCACAGGCAGCATCACACAAACAGCCTGGAACTCCTGCCGGGTGCTGTGCACGTGCGCTTTCAAGATAGATACGAGATGAGACAAGAAAGAAAACAATCTATGTGGTTCTAACATATTGAACTTACCTGCCTGCCTAATTCTGACTTCTACCTCATTGAATCATCACAGAATGCTTTGATTTGGAAGGGACCTTAAAGACCATATAATTCCAACACCCTGCCATGGGCAGGTACACCTTCCACTAGACCAGGTTGCTCAAGGCCCTGTCCAACCAGGCCTAGAACGCTACCAGGGATGGGACAGCCAGAGCTTTGCTGGGCAACCTGTGCCAGTGCCTCAGCACCTTTACAGTAAAGAATTGCTTCCTTACATGTAACCTAAATCTTCCTTCTATCAGTTTAAAGCCATTCCCCCATGTCCTGTTTCTACATGCCCTTGTAAAAATCCCCTCTCCAGATTTCTTATAGGCCACCTTTAAATACTGGAACCTCTGAGGGCTCCCTGGAGCCTTTTCTTCTCCAGGCTGAACAAGCCCAACTCTCAGCCTGTCTCCATAGCAGAGATGCTTCAGCCCTCTGATCATGATCTCATAATGTACTTTCCAAAAAAACACCATTTAATGGCCTTGTACATAGATGTTCTTTTGCCTTCCTGACATTTTTTCCCTATAGCACTGACAAATGTTATTCAGAGGTTCATTTACAAGCAAACAAAGGATTGGCACAAAGACTCAAGTCACACTTCTTCAAAAAGCTGCAGCTCCCCCCATGGTGTGTTTGTTCCGTTCTGTGTCATTGTTTCGAGATATGTCTTTAGGCATCAGCAAATTCTGATAGTTTGCACATTGTCTCTAAAGAATTAACTGCAGGGAACACTCAGCCCAAAGAGTTACACAGGGCACTCAAAATAATCCAGAAAAGCCATCTGCAAAACAGCTATTGTTTGGGAATACTCTACAGCTACAACTCGAGAACTGATCGCCACTGGTTTGAGGACAAAGAGTAAGAGATGGCACCACAACACACTGGTACACTGGCAAGGTCAGCAAATAGGCAACACCTCTGCTACCTTAATCAAACATCTTGCTAACACATAAACCAAAATCACACCCCTGTCCTCCTTTATACCTATTTCTGGCCAAAATGGGGGAAACTGTTGTGCTCTCAAAAGCTTTTGTGATACTGCTTGATGTAGGATTGCCTTCCTGTGGTCTCTCTTACTGCTTCCACTAAAAGGTTGGATTTTTAGGTAAATAAAGCAAAATGCCTCTCGTTACAGCTTCTCCAAGGAAGAAACATAAGATGCCAAGACCATTTGTGACAAAAAGATACAGTTCTGAGGCCCTGCTCTGTCCCCTTTAAGGGTTTTAGCTACATACCTCAGGGTTCTTTTAAGCTATTAAAGAAAAAAGGGCTAAAATTAATTAACAGCTGGGGTACGAATTAACCCACTGAGTGAAGCTTTAGGGAGTTTATCTTTGCTGAACCACTGCCTCATGTTACGCATAATAACAATAAACCCCTTCCCCCTCTGGCTCTTTAAGCAACAAGCCTGGTTTTGTCAACATGCAGCTTACAGTAAGCACAAACTCCAGGTTGGAGCTTACACGAATTGCACACGTCAGACAATCTGGTTTGAAAAACAAGGGAAAGAGAAAAAGCCCTCAGTAAACACAACAGAGCCACAACTCCCAAGGCTCTGGAGACATCAGAAAACAAACTCAGCAAGGCATGAGGCTGACACCTTCAATACCACTCTCCTGCCAATGCGTCCCTTTCTCCTCCCCTACTTCCTAATCCAATTAGTAATTCCAAGTCAGAGCCAAAACTGTTCTGTCCCACTCATGCAAGGGGGTCCCCTGGGTGCCCATCTCCACAGCCCTGCTCTAACCACAGCTCACAATAGTGAGTGAAAGCAGTGTAAGGCACTTGCAACTCCCATTGGGCAAGTAGGGAGGACTGTAACGGCAAGAGAAACCACCCATCTCCCAGAGACTGCGGGGTTCTCATCTTACCATGTACGATACTGGTCCTTAGTTATTGTGTATCAACTGTGCCCCAGCAGGGATGTGTTTTAATCTTTAAGCAAAACCAGTGCCTTGCTTTCACTCATGAAGTTGAGTGTGGTACTGTTCTTGCCACAACTCATCACGCCCAGTGTAGTCTGTACTGCTGAAACAGCATTTTAGGGCAGCCTGGGTGTCTGGAGAGGTTGATTTGTGGAAACAGTTTAAGAAGAAAAACTTAGCATACAACATCCACCCTGGAAAAAGGGTACAGTGCAAGACTGCAAGTGACTGCTCTGCCCACATACTCATGGTTTTTCTTCTCTAGGGAACCCAAGCACAATTCAGTGCACTTGCTTTGTTAAAGTTGCAAATCCAGCCCCAGAACTGTCCTTTACACTCTTAAAAAAACTCTTGCACAGCTGTCATCTGAGATACGGGAGATGAGAACTTTCAGTCTCCAATACAAAGCAGACACATAAACACGAGCCTTTAGTGCAGGTTACTTCTGGGTGAAGAGCACTCAGAGAAGGTCAAATGCTTTATCACCAAGACAGACAACAGCACATCAAAACTATACATCATCCTCAAGAGCAGTCAAGTGAGTTCCCTGCAAGTAACGTTTGATCATGAGGCAGCTTTGAGATGGTTTTGCACATAGTTACAACCTTCAGTACTCACAGGACTGCTGGGGTGAGGGGGTTGGAATGTCAGTGGGTGGCATGAGGACTTTCATGAGAGATCTGTCAACATCTAAGTACTGTTAAGGAGGACCTGTGCCTTCAAAGGAGAAAATCCTGAAGTGACCTGCTAAACTTTTGCTAGTGCAGCAGAATTTGAAAAGCAAAACTATCCCCAAACCCTATATAATATATATTGGAAACTACAGAAGCCTGTCTACACTTTAATTTTTGTAAGAAATCAATTTAAGATACTTTCAAAGGGTATCAATTTAAATCAGATGCTCTAAACCTGCAGTCACAGATATCCTCACTGTTTCATGCCAATGGCACTTTCTCCTGATCCAGCTTTTTTAATGACCTGCTCAGCCTCAAGTACACCATGTGCTTTGGTGAAGGTGGAAAAGTACTTTCAAGCAGAAAAATTTAAGGAAATGCTAAACCAGAAACCTACATGGAATGAATTGGACCATGGAAGGTTTGAGGAGCTAGTGTAACATGAAACTGGATCTGTACTCCTGGCTAAAAGAAAACTGTTGTTAGAATTACAGTCAACTCTTCAGCACTTTTTCCACTGCTGTAATGTAAACACTTTGTTGTATGTCTGGGCTGAGTTTGCTGAGGTATGGCAAAACCCACTGCCAAACTCATACATAACTTTTATTGCTCTGCTTACTTAGGTTGCTCATTACTTACTTTCAAAAATGACTGAGGAAGAAGATGGCAGTGTAGAAGGGCACTCTAAAATCTTAAGCAGGAGGAAACAATTATTAACCTGGGACCAGATCAGGACCAGATAGAGAAGTTTAGACTGGCACTACCTGGTTTCGTGGCAGAGCCCCTTGTACTGCAGTAGTCATGAAGCCACTACACTGTAGAGAGCTTGCCACCCCCTTCAAGAGGGAAGAGACAGCAAGGATGGTTTGGGGAGAATTTCTTGTTTCAGACTTGGACACTCATATATGTTTTTGTATCTCCCAGCTCTTTCTCCTGAAATTTTCTTTGTGGTCTGGTTCCTCTTTGCTCAACTTGCAAGCTCTGGCTTCCTTCCTTCTTTCAATCAAATTCCTTTATTTTCCTTCTCACATCAGTGTTCTCCCTCCCTTAGCTCTGCTGAGTTTCACTGCTTTTAGATCAGCCTTCCTGGGCTTTGCCCCACCTGACAGGCCTAGAACCCCCATCCTACTGCCTGCCAGAAAGATAAGCCCAGTGTCTCAATGCCTCTGCATTCTTGGAAGGTGCCATTTCTCCTCTTGTCATGGCCAAAAAGCAGTCATGCATATAAGCTACAGTTTGGATGCACGGAAATCTATTGCTCTTTTATTTTTTTATTTGCACAAACTAGAAAAATTATGACAAATTTGTAGGTTTTGTATCTATCCATCGTGTATCAAACTTCATTTGCTGTTTGGAGTAAGTTTACCTATATCATATACACACTTTGAATGGTTCTTCTCCAGAACTAGAGACCAAGTAACTGGCACACATAGGTGGTATTTAATAAAGCGAAAACTAACTGCCATGTTCATAAAGGCATGCTTTAGCTCTCACAGGTGGCATTTTGCATTATTACCCACATACTCTGGATAGGGCATCTAAATGTGGATGTAAACCCAAAATCTGGTGAGTGTGAACTCCATGGAAACTAGGCCAAGACAGAATCACAGAATAGTTAGGGTTGGAAAGGACCTTAAGATCATCTAGTTCCAATACCCTTGCCATGGGCAGGGGCACCTCCCACTAAACCGTATCACCCAAGACTATGTCCAACCTGGCCTTGAACATCGCCAGCAATGGAGCATTCACAACTTCCCTGGGCAACCCATTCCAGTGCCTC